>JAWQRP010002714.1:0-14860 GCA_033557875.1 Quadriops clusia | reverse complement strand
CGCTGCTATGTACATTACTGCTGCATAAATTTTTAGTGAACATGATAATATGTATATGTCGAAATCATAAGATTAAATATATATGTAGGATAAAATGTATATGTGTACACGGTAATAAGTATACGTGTACATGGTAATAAATATATGTGTACATGGTTGGCCGTGATTTTTCACGGGCATTAACTAGTAATAGTAATAATAATAAAAATAGTAATGAAATATTCTTGTGTGATGCAGATAGGACAATGCCTGAAAAGAAGGTCGCTAATAAATAAGATAGTCGGGGCGAGGCGATATAAAATCTTAACAGCGAGTGTAAAAGATATCGGCATATCGGATGTGAGCATAAATCCGTTCTTCCATTACCATTATCTGTAAAACACAACACAGGACGGGACAGACTGCAATCCGAGCCAACAAATCAACCCCACGCTTTTATCTGTTTCGACTCAGTGAACTGTTTCGTCCTTATTTCCCGATCACGTCTTCGCAGCAGCGGCAATGACATCTTCCCGTTTCGACCTTGAAGCCTCTAAGCCCTTCCTGTGTCGGCTGCAGATGTCTAACTCTTCTATGTTTATAACTGATGGCTGCTGACCTTTTGCTGATAAGAATTGTAATGATTTGATGCCTTCAAGGTACCTAGTCCTATTTCACCAAAATTTCCAATGTACCAAAATTTGCATTTCACCAAAATTTGCATTTCACCAAAATTTCCATTTCACCAAAATTTCCATTTCACCAAAATTTGCATTTCACCAAAATTTCCATTAAACCAAAATTTCCATTTCATCCAAATTTATATTTCACCAAAATTTACATTTCAGCAAACTCCCCCGTTCACCCTAATTTTTATTTTGTCCCAACTCTCATTTCGCCCCTTTCCCCCTTTTCACCCTAGTTGCGACTCGAGCTCCAGTCTCGTCCCGGCACAACTGGCTCAATTTACTCTGTATGGACATGTGGACAGATACATATCGTTTCATATCTGCTGGGATATGGACAAGTCGCAATACGCTGACGTTATATTTATGGAAGTTAGTTTTGCGGAAAATCGAGATAGAGAGGACGTGCTAGAGAGGTTTGTCATCCTGACGGGAATAATATTCTCCGTAATGCTCGACTGTGTCATTATTCGCGTACAAGTGCGCACCAAAACATTTCTGCGCTTTGGAAAATATTTATTTGTCGGAAGGAAATATGCGCATTTTCATATTATTTTTTAATAACATTAATAATAATACTAATTATAATATGAAGAATAATAACAATGTATGAATATTGTAATGATTATACTCTCTCTCTCTCTCTCTCTCTCTCTCTCTCTCTCTGACTGTCTCGATCGACTTTCTTTAACCGACTGCCTCCGAAAGAAGACTTCTAACGACTGCCCAACTCAACTCTCTCTACCCGACCGTTTCGATCGACTCTCCCTCACTGACTGTCTAACACTGACTCTCTACCCGAAAGAAGACTTCTAACGACCGCCCCTATTGAACCTCCCTCAATGACTGACTGTGTCAACTGTCCGACTCCATTCTTTCTTCACTCTGTTAATGACTGACCGTTTGTATTTTACCCAATCAGAGCTGCTCGCGCTTCCACGCGGGTACCCCACGCTTAAGAGCAACGAACCACCTGTTAGACCCTGTCATTTACGACGAATCGGGCACCTTTTGTTTCCTTATTCGACCACGCCCTCTCACGTTAGGACTTTTATTTTTTTAACTATATGAAAGTTAGTACTACTGTAGCTTCTTGACACCCCTGATGAGGTTTGGGCCGAGGTATGGTCAACATCTGTTTCCCATTAGAGCAACCTTGGCTAGGGCTTTAAAGACAGTTAAAGGAGTGAAGATGTACCAACGATTTAGGGCTTTAAATAAGACAGTTAAAGAAATAAGACAGTTAAAGGAGTGAAGACGTACCAAAGATCTAGGGCTATAAAAACAGTTAAAGGAGTGCAGACGTTCCAAGATCTGGGGCTTTAAAGACAGTTAAAGGAGTGAAGACACCAAGGAAGAATTGGCCAACATCTGGCAGCAGCTCGTCAGGGAAAAAAGCGTCAAACAGCAACAATGTTATGACGTAAGGCACACTACCGTTTCCTAGAGGGCATAAAAAGGAAGCCGACCAATAAAAGAATTTTCCAGTTTTCCATTACTCAAGAATAACATCATTCAGCAATAATGTAGGTACGTAACGATAAGGATAATAAGAAGACACTCGGTTTAAGCATCGGAACTTTTGCAAGCGATATTTAAAGAGTCCGCGGGAATCGTCCTGCTGGTACCATTACACCGCGATGGTTCAATTCATCAAGATAAAGGACTCATTTAAACTTTCCCAATTTTGTAATTCGAGCCATAAAAATGTTAATTGAAATCAGTATTTAAGGCTTATCTTTGCGGTGCAATAAAACTAAATGCGACTACTAAACGGTGCCGTCCCCGGGGCTCCGCCTCGGCCTGTACCAATTAAAATTATCGGCGAAACGGAAAGTGTAACGGCGAGCTTTTACATAAAAATAAGTTCTCAATAACCGTTAAAGTCGACTTAATATGTAGGAAATGAATTGAAATATTTCAGCGGCCTCCGATCTAGATACCCGGGCGACATGCGTCCCACGGGCTTCTTGACTCGATATCCATGCAAATCCTGCAGACTGATCGCTGATAAAAGGAAACATAACAAGGACACATATTATACAATAATACAGCGTGGGCCAGAAAGTCTGCGCCATTCTGGCAATTTTTTGTTTTGTTTTGGTTATTTTTATTGTTTTCATTCTTTTTTGTTTTTTTTTCTCTTTTGACTTTGTTTCTCTTTTGTTTTGTTTCTCTTTTGTTTTGTTTCTATTTTGTTTTGTTTCTCTTGTGTTTTGTTTGCTCTTTGTTTTGTTTCCTCTTTGTTTTGTATCCTCTTTGTTTTGTTTTCTCTTTGTTTTGTTTCCTCTTTGTTTTGTTTCCTCATTGTTTTGTAACCTCTTTGTTTTGTTTTCTCTTTGTTTTGTTTCCTCTTTGTTTTGTTTCCTCTTCGTTTTCTTTCCTTTTAGGTTTTGTTTCTATTTTGTTTTGTTTCTTGTCACTGCTTCGTTTCTTACTTCTTTTGTTTCTTCTCATTGTTTCTTTGTTTTGTTTCTCTTGTGTTTTGTTTCCTCTTTGTTTTGTTTCCTCTTTGTTTTGTTTCCACTTTGTTTTGTTTCCTCTTTGTTTTGTGTCCTCTTTGTTTTGATTTCTCTTTGTTTTGTTTCCTCTTTGTTTTGTTTCCTCTTTGTTTTGTTTCCTCTTTGTTTTGTTTCCTCTTTGTTTTGTTTCTGTTTTGTTTTGTGTCTTGTCATTGTTTCGTTTCTTACTACTTTTGTTTCTTCTATTGCTTCTTTGTTATGTTTCCTATTTGTTTTGTTTCCCGTTTATTTTTTTTCTTCCTTATGTTGATACTTTTATTGGTTTATTTACAGTTGCCACAAAAATCAATCACACGTTTTAAATCGAGAATTTAAATAATAAAAGCACAGAGAATCGAATAAATCTTTACAGCCAAGCAAATAAAAATCCTCGGGATTCTAACGCAAGTTGCGGGGAGCACAAACAAAATCAATATGAGCGTTATAAAATCAAATTGGTGGAAAAGTCTCGTTGCCGCGAATTTGCGCATTTCCCATTGGCTTTGTAGACATTTGCCGGATTTTCGCCCCTTCTTCCGAATAAAAAATCCACGGCTACGAGATCGGGCATGTGATACAATAAAATTTATGTGAGCATCTTTCAAAGGACCTCACACTTGGTTGTATCCTTTTTGCTATTTTTTTTTGTAACATTATTATTTCGGGAAAAGTACGAATTCTCTTCGTATCTGAAAGTACGACACACATTATTTCATTGAGTAATTTTAATATTCCAGCCATAACAGAACTTTTGTTTGTTTATTTATTTAAATTTAAAAACATCAGAAAATTTCATATCGGAGTTCAATTTTTCTTAATACATAAAATTTAATTTTGATAATAAAATCAACATTTGTTAACCAAATTTAAACCCCCAAAGTAGCATAAAATAAATGTTTATAATATATATTAAATAAAAATACACGTGTATCCCACTAGCAAAGTTCAATCTTCTGCCAAGTCCGATTCAACGAAAAGTATTCTCATATTTGCGAAAGCGAGCAACGGATCGCTTTATAACATTTTCTTTGATCAGACAATGCGATATGTGTTTCATATGTATAAAGAGTTTTCAAGTTTCAAAGCATTACCCATCGGTGCGATTGAATTCGAGTTGCGATGAAACGGAGTATGAATTATTTACAAAATTGTTCTACGGGCGGGATTCCAGCTGCTCTCTTTCAGATTAGGCTGAAATTCGAAAGTTTAACGTCTCTAAATTGTTTAGAACTTAAAGTTTAAAACTCTGCTTAGATTATACATTTTTGGCTTTTGAGCTTAGACACTAATGGTTCGATTCTGAAAATATTTTACAGCGGTGTAACTCTACATCGGTTATACGATTCTATTAGAAATTACATTGATGTAGAGCTATAACGATGTAAAATAATTTCTGAATTGGCTTATAAGTTTAGACTCCAATTGTAGGCTCTTAGTTTAGGCTTTAAGTTTATACTCTAAAGTTTAGAGTCCAAACTTTTAGAGTAAACTTTTAGAGTCTGAACTTTTAGAGTCTAAACTTTTAGAGTCTGAACTATTAGAGTCTAAACTTTTTGTTGTGGTTTTAATTTATTTATTAAAAATCACTACATAGAATGAACTTATAATTTTAACATCAATATGATTTTATCAATGAGTTCTCTCTTGTTTATTCTTGTTGTCTTGGTATCGTTTTTTGTCCAATGTTTTGGTCTACTCTATTAATTAATTTCATACGACCACTACACTTTTAGAGTCTAAACTTTACCTCAAAATGAATCCAAGATAGATTATTATTGCTCACAATATTTTACGATCTGCATAATGGCTCACTTATTCGAGGACGAATATTTCACCATCACCCTTAATTCAAGGCAATCTGCATTCGCAACAGAGTACAACAGTTCGCGATTGGGATAAATGGACGTATTAATTTCGAGAGCTGCACACTTTAATTAACTCGGGCATTTGTTAAAACTAGCTTTATATTTAAAGCGGGTTCGTTTGGGACGAGTTGAATGGAATATCGCCCCCTATCTGAGCCAGCCACTACTGCTGAAACTTTCCCTAGCCTAACTTTCAGGAGACAATACTGCCTGCTCGAGAAAACATACTCTAGTCGGTTGTTCTTAGCTGCGAGAAGAAACTTTATCTTAATTAAAGTTGTGTTGCTTATTGTTGGAAACTTAAATGGGGCCGAGTAGGAAGAACTACAATAATTATTTAGCGATAAAATCTATGTGAGTCATACTTAACAGGTTTAGAAAGTATCTATTGCTATAGAGAGATGTGAGAAATCATCCAAAAGAGTTTTTAGCGGATGCCTACGACACAAAATAAAGCTTTATGCAAAATTTTCAGATTAATTTTAAATATTTAACGATATTTTAACTATAGAGATTTAACGATATTTAAACTATGTAGATTTAACGATATTTTAAATATACATGTGCATATTTAACGATAATTAATATGAAAATACATACTTATACATGAGAATACTTATAACTATAAAAACAATTTTTAGGGGAATAAAACCGATACTCAGTTCAAAGCAAATTTGTTTGTAGGAGATCATTATATTTGTCAAGCGCGCAGAGGAACAATATTTAACCAAGTTCGAAACGTTCGGATTCCGTGAAGGAAAAAGCAAATAACGCGACTTGTTTGTCTTATTACTGGTTTTCCATATTTATTTAATATGACATACGTAGATCGTTAGGGACCAGTTGCCGACCTGTCCTATAAATAAAAGGATTTCGTACGTTAGGACGAAAAATCTGCATCATTTTGTCGATTAAAGTGAAAGCGATCTAAGGAATATACAAATAAAGGATATGTAAATAAAGGATATACAAATAAACAATATACAAATAAACAATATACAAATAAACAATATACAAATAAACAATATACATATAAACAATGTACAAATAAACAAGATGCAAATAAAGAATATCCGAGCTTCATTGAGCAAAGCATAATCAGATTAAATACAAGAGATAATTCGCCAATTATTGGACCCATAGAATTAAGGAGAACATGTCCACCCGAATCCTTGGAATTCCGAACGCCTCGTCCCGATTAAGGCGAATGCAAATGAAGCCAATAAAGCAGCAGAAAGCTAATTGCGGCAAAAAGACGAAAAAGGGACTAAGAAGTCCTTGTGCAGGATCTGTACAATTCACGTGCAGGACGTAAATCGTCCTGGATTAAAACATCCGAGTGAACTGCGCCGAACAGCGATATCCTGCCGGATTATTAGTAGAGGATTTGGCCGGGGATTCCCCGGAACTAATAGAGTTATCGCATATCGAAACTGGCCTCCATTGTTTTACCAAATAATGCATTAACTTAGCTTAAACCCGTCGGGCCAATTGTCGGGAGCTTAATAAGCAATGGAACATGTTGTGATGCGAATTTCGATGCAAATTTGCTGAAATTTCCCGGATTGTCCTTCGATTGACAATGTGTCCTGTTTCAAATATTTCAATTAGAATAACTATTACGTATCAATAGATATCAATAAATAGTAGTTTTGAAAGAGGACATTTATTTTGAAGAAAAGCAACAATATGTCACAGCAGTTATAGTTTATTTTGTTCCTTGCCACAACGTCAATTTAAGTTGAGTTGTTCCGCTCACACCGCAAGTCACGATTTTCAATCTTCCAAGGCTCCTGCGATCCGAAAGTCTCGTTACCGCAGGAAATCTATTTATTCATTTCGACCGTTTTCTGCGGCATTCTGCCATCACCAACGAATAACTACACAATGGAACAAAAAATAAGCAGAAAAGGAAAAAAGGGAAAGCAGTAAATCAATGAATAAAATTTTAATTCCCCTATTTTATTCTCTGCAATAAATACGAAACCATTGTAAGGTGGAACGAAGAAGCAGCAAGAATTTATCCTCAGACCACTTCTGGTGTTACCGCTAGGCTCATAAATCGTAAAACTGCAATATAAACTCGTACTGATATTTATTACGAAGGGCAATATTATGCAAGATGAGAAACGTGCCCGGAAATTTTATGACGCCTTATGGTGGCGAAAATTTCATGAATTTGCGACTTGTCCTTCTTTCACATGGACCACTTTATTTTTACTTTTTACTTCCTTCTGACGAATATATAATTGCATATGATATAGTTAAAACCATATTTCGGATAAGTCTTCCCAGTTACAACAAACGATATCTTATATGTACTCATTTTTATGGTATGCCGTGTAAATTTCAATGAGGAGGCAACCGACATTTTTATTAGCATTTAAATTGTCTTCTCGCACAAGACGGATACTCATCTCTAATGAAGAATGAAGCGTGTAATCGCTTAATAAATCGCCTCAAAGGCGATTCGCCACGCTTATCGCCAATTGCGCAGTTTCGCGTGGACTTGCTGACGGGCTCGAGCGTGACGAGACGTTGGAATCTGCGTCTGCAGTTGTTATTAGCTCTCGTGTGCCCTCAAGAGTAACAAATAAATTAATTTACTTACATATGTTAATTAGGTGTAAACGCAGCTAGCAGCTAAAGTAAGAGCGAGCAAAGTGGACGTGTTGTCGGTGGAATTGGAAAGGATACGGCTAGGACGAGGACAGGGCTCAACCGGAGCCGCAAACGACGAGGTTGTAAATGCGAGCGAAGAAGCTATGCAAACAGAATTTCATTAGAGAGGTGACTTTATGTTGGTTTCGAGATGACAGCGTCAAGAGTTCTCGTGTTAATTGCTGCTCGCCCTTGAACGCTTTCGAGATTTTACCACTTCTGGAGGCGACGAGAGAGCTGCGACAACACCCCTACCAGAAATAACTCACCTTGTTTTCGGGAGAAGAACAACCGGTAATAGCCCAAGTAACACAAATAACGTAGATTTTCTCTGCAACTATATCTTAGTTATACAGTTGCAGAGAAAACGTTTTCACACAATTTAATAAACCAGAAGTGTTATAAAAATGAAAACGTTTATTCGGCCCTTATCTTACCCCTATACACCCATGCTCCTTTATAGCTTTACCTTTCTAAAACAACCAATGTCCATTATTATATTTATTTGATTTGCGAATAAACTCAATTCAAAGTAACAACGAAATACCAAAATTTCATAACAGAGCAGCATCTTAATAAAAGCAAAATAAATATTCCTCGTAGCAAAAGAATTCGCGCCTTCGAGCCAACATAAACAAATGTTTTGGCTACAGTATTTGCATACGTAGAACATGACGTACGACCACTTGATCGTGTCAAGTGGGTGCAAGAAAACAAAACACTTCGGCTGTCAAGGCGAAAACGAATGAGGAGTCGCTCAAAAATCCAATCGCTGATCTCATAGCTCTACTTTCATTCTTTTTTGCCTTCGAAGCTCTCGAGAAATTTAATAGGCGAACTCTTTGCCTGTGGTTTATGTCTCGGGCCGCTTAACGCTCGTCTCTAACAAAGTATTAATTTCTTTAATGAACTGCGAAATTCAGTTAACGGCAGGAACGTGATACTCAGGGCATCAATTAGAGATATTTGTTACGGGTTCTTTCCAGACGACCTTTCAGTAAACACCGTAGCCAGCAAACACATACGTCAATTTATTTCAGTTAGGTAGGTATACCGAGAAAAATATTTAAAAAAAAACGAATGCAATTGTCTGTATTGCCTGAGGAAAGAGTGAGCGAAACGTTGTCAGGATAATAAAAAGTTTATTGCTATTATTTTTTTTATTTTTGGGCTTTTTATATATATATATATATATATATATATATATATATATTAATATATATCAAAATTTTATAATACTTATGTATTTTTCTTTTGATTTTTTTTAGTTATTTCAGGTCTTATTTGATAATAAACTAAATCGGGCTGTCGATGAAATAATTGGTGAATTAAGAAACAAAAACAAGAGAATAAATGTTATAGGATTTGACAGCCACTCCAAATTTTCCCATAAAATATAAAAGCAATATGAAATAAGCAGGTAAACATTTTAAGGGACCAAAACATGATGAAACAGTTTGAATTGAACCTGTTGAAAAGAACAATTATTTAAAAAAACAACTATTTAAAATTTAATATCTCGTCTGGCATCAACAGTGTTGAATATAAGAAGCTCCAGTTAACTGTCTTAAAAAACGAGCGCCGAAGGCTCGAGGCGACGAGCGAGAGAAGCAAGCGAGCTAATCCGTGCCTATAATTGAGGAAACTGAATTAAATGTTGTTAGATGTTAGATAATTTTTTGTACGTTACATGTTGAAAGCAAAATTGTTATGAAAACTATATCTAATATCTATTATATTTAATGTGATAATTTATCCCTATTTAATTATATACCTTTCAAACAAAAGTTTGGTTTTTATGAAACAGTTTGAATTGAATCTATTGAAAAGAGCAATTATTAAAAAAAACAACTATTTAAAATTTAATATCTCGTCTGGCATCAATAGTATTTAATATAATAAGCTCCAGTTAACTCTCTTAAAAAACGAGCGCCGAAGGCGCGAGGCGGCGAGCGAGCGAAGCGAGCGAGCTACACCGTGCCTATAATTGAGGAAACTGAATTAAATGTTGTTAGATGTTAGATAATTTTTTGTACGTTACATGTTGAAAGGAAAATTGTTATGAAAACTATATCTAATATCTATTATATTTAATGTGATAATTTATCCCTATTTAATTATTTACTTTTCGAACAAAAGTTTGATTTTGATCAAACAGTTTGAATTGAACCTGTTGAAAAGAACAATTATTTAAAAAAAACAACTATTTAAAATTTAATATCTCGTCTGGCGTCAACAATATTGAATACAGGAAGCTCCAGTTAACTGTCTTAAAAAACGAGCGAGCGAAGCGAGCGAGCTAATCCGTGCCTATAATTGAGGAAACTGAATTAAATGGTATTAGACGTTAGATAATTTTTTGTACGTTGCATGTTGAAAGCAAAATTTTTACAAAAATTTCTATTTAATTATTTGTATTTAATTATTTGTATTTACAACAAAAGTTTGATTTATCACAAAAGTTTGATTTACAACAAAAGATTGGTTTTGATGACACAGTTTGAATTGAACCTGTTGAAAATAACAACTATTTAAAATTTAATATCTCGTCTGGCGTCAACAATATTGAATATAAGAAGCTCCAGTTAACTGTCTTAAAAAACGAGCGCCGAAGGCGCGAGGCGGCGAGCGAGCGAAGCGAGCGAGCTAATCCGTGCCTATAATTGAGGAAACGGAATTAAATACTGTTAGATACTTTTTTGTACGTTACATGTTGAAAGCAAAATTGTTACGAAAATTTCTATTTAATTATTTGTATTTAAGTATTTGTATTTAATTATTTGTATTTAAGTATTTGTATTTAATTATTTGTATTTACAACAAACGTTTGGTTTTGATGAAACAGTTTGAATTGAACGTGTTGAAAATAACAATTGTTTAAAGTTTAATATCTCGTCTGGTATCAACAATATTGAATATAATAAGCTCCAGTTAACTGTCTTCAAAAACGAGCGCCGAAGGCGCGAGGCGGCGAGCGAGCGAAGCGAGCGAGCTAATCCGTCTCTATAGTATTGAGGAAACTGAATTAAATGGTATTAGATGGTAGATAATTTTTTGACGTTACATGTTGAAAGCAAAATTGTTACGAAAATTTCTATTTAATTATTTGTATTTAATTATTTGTATTTAAGTATTTGCATTTAATTATTTGTATTTACAACAAACGTTTGGTTTTGATGAAACAGTTTGAATTGAACCTGTTGAAAATAACAACTATTAAAAATTTAATATCTTGTCTGGCATCAAAAATATTGAAAAAAAGAAGCTCCAGTTAACTGTCTTAAAAAACGAGCGCCGAAGGCGCGAGGCGGCGAGCGAGCGAAGCGAGCGAGCTAATCCTTGCCTATAATTGAGGAAACGGAATTAAATCCTGTTAGATGTTAGATAATGTTTTGTACGTTGCATGTTGAAAGCAAAATTGTTACGAAAATTTCTATTTAATTATTTGTATTTAATTATTTGTATTTAATTATTTGTATTTACAACAGAAGTTTGATTTATCACAAAAGTTTGATTTACAACAAAAGATTGGTTTTGATGACACAGTTTGAATTGAACCTGTTGAAAATAACAACTATTTAAAATTGAATATCTCGTCTGGCGTCAAGAATATTGAATATAAGAAGCTCTTCTAGTTAAGTGTCTAAACTAATATGAAGGAAAATTTGTATGCTACGTTATATGTATGTGATACTATACTATAGTATGATACTATACTATAGTATGACGCTATAGTATAGTATCGCATACATATGACGTATACACAAACCAAATGGATAGAAAAAAATTCTTATACATATAAAAAAATATCCTTAATTACGCACATTCAATGCCCAACCAAGTGTACATAGGTACCTACGCACACACCTTTTGTGTTTACCTACTACAATGTAACCATTCCCGGAATAGAATACCTGACAGGCCGTGATTAAAAGAAACCCATTACCTTCGACAGGTATGGCCATCATGAATGCGATAATTGTCGCAAGCATATTTATGTTCGGCAATGAAACGCATTATCTCTTCGGCGCAGCCGAAGACACGGGCCATTGAAGCCCGCAGAACACACTGGGGCCTTTGAATATTACATGTGACTGTTCCGTCATTCCACCAGATTTGCTACATCATGTATCTTACTTGTTCATCGAGTTGTGCACTGTTTTGTTCGGGAAGACATCGGATGCGACAAGCCTTTGCACTTCAGCCAGCAGCGAACAATGTACACTACGAATTTAATTCCAGGACGTACATTTATGAAATTACTGTTCCTTCAAAGAGACAGAGAGAAAGACGGCGATATAGAAGAAAAGAGAGAAAGAGAGAGATAGATAGAGAGAGAGAAAGAGAGAGATAGATAGAGAGAGAGAAAGAGAGAGATAGATAGAGAGAGAGAAAGAGAGAGATCGAAAGAGAGAGAAAGAAAGAGAGAGAAAGAAAGAGAGAGAAAGAAAGAGAGAGAAAGAAAGAGAAAGAGAAAGAAAGAGAGAGAAAGAAAGACAGAGAAAGAAAGAGAGAGAAAGAAGGATAGAAAGAGTGAGAGCAAAAAGGATAGAGAGACAAAACAAGAAGGATAAAGAGAGCATGAAGGATGCAGAATGAGAGAGATACAAGAATAGAGATGGGGAGTAATTGCAAAGACGAGGAATTCCCTTAAAATTAGGTCATTATGTTCATTATGTGCGAAAGGAGGCGTTTTCTTTAACTTCTCGTGCTGCCAGCAAGTTTATATTCTTTACTCCTCCGTAAATGGATGTACGGTTTGTTCTCTTTAAGAATTATCTCCTTGTACTTACGTTGTAGCTTTATCATAAGTATAATGTAAAATGTCTACAGGTTAATTCGCACATGTACCAAGTCAGGGCGTAATTAGACCTTCTTTAATCTTCATTTGAAGGTTAGATTTAAAGCGACGCGACGTTTGCTTGTGAAATACAATTTTATAGATAGAATCCTTCTATAGGTTCTAATGTAAACGATGGAATTAGATTTTTCCGGACACAATATATGTATGTACAGGTCAAGGATTGGATGGGAAATCGTTTATTTCGATTGACAGGAGAGTCGCGAGTGAGGATGAACGAGCGTGCAAGAACTCGAAGGTGTGAGCAAATCTCTGATACATCCAGCGAATGCATAAATATCAAGATCCGAACAAATTTATGCGGATTAGGTGTTATTGTACTGTATATTCTGCAATTTATGAGTCGATGCATGATTGTTGTCATCAGTTTTTCACTCTAAGAATGTCCCATTCAGAAAGAAGTGGAATTTTCAAAGTGTAGGCGCCAGACTTTTTATAGTTAAAAAGATTTTTGCAGCTAAGATTTTTGCAGCTAAGATTTTTACAGCTAAGATTTTTAGAGCTAAGATTTTTAGAGCTAAGAAGATTTTTACAGCTAAAAAGAATTTTACAGCTAAAAGGACCTCAAAGCAACGAGCAAAGGCGACAAAACAAGATCGCATTACGTCCACAAAGATCACGCCGTCTAATAAATTTGACAACGTTATACAACACCGCGTAAAATTCGATATCGGCACCGTATAGAATGGCGCAGTTAACCATTTAATGCCCCTTGTGATTGTTATTTATGTTTGAGTGCATATTTATAGGACTGCAGCCGGCGAGCACCTCCCATAAATCGAAAAGGAGATATACAGCGAGCTCAATTGTGAGCAGCCTTAAATTTATTCGGAATTTATTAAGTTTAAGGAAGTGCAAGGCTCCGCCAGTTTCCCCTAATTTATGCAACAATAAACGGAGATTTACTGGCGAGCTCGCGAAACAACAATGCTGCTCTCATTTGGGAGACTATTACACCAAAAGGACTCCTACGAACTGATGAGGACCCTTAATTGGTGGGATACTCGATACTTTGATGCTCAATCCTTACACTCTGCTTTATAGGCGAGTTATTCGAAGTAAACTAATAGGCACATATATATAGGGTGT
The DNA here is from genome assembly GCA_033557875.1 of Quadriops clusia. Lineage (NCBI taxonomy): Eukaryota > Metazoa > Arthropoda > Insecta > Coleoptera > Hydrophilidae > Quadriops > Quadriops clusia. The sequence continues at coordinate 1,218 of JAWQRP010002714.1, read as the reverse complement.
CCAACTATCTTCGCCTCAATCCATTGTTACGCTTAAGGTTGATGCGAGCTAAGGGTGTGTCTAAAAAGAATGGTCAGGAACGGTCATAAATCTTAGTGTATTGTATGTATTGGTGTTGGACCACCCTATCTTAACATAAGCGAATTTGGTTGCATAATCGGGCCAACCAGGCCGCGCGAAACTTCCCTCAGACATTCAGTACCAATTCAGAGCTCAAGGGAGCGAGTACTCATTCTTCGCCTGCGGGCATTTCAAGTTCCAATTCTATTCTTTCGCCTTCGGAGCACATACGTTTCAGTTTCTATTCTTACGCCTTCGAGGCACATTTTAAATAAGTTTATAAGTCAAAGTGATTTATTCAAATAAGGAGCTTAAATAAACAATTAAGTGAATAAACAATCCTTTAAATTAAGTTAAGTTACTCTTAAATACAAGTGTAATTCAGGTGTTAATAAAGTTCAGTGCAGCAGTGGATCTGGGCCAACAACAATTGACCATTTCAACCGAAGATAGTTGGACACCCTGTATATGCTAATAGGCACATGAAGTCGAGTATTAAGTAATGAAGGCTGAGGTTTCGGAAACCTTTCGCGTTTTTTTCCCACCCGAGGAAAAGAATCCTATTTCGAAGGCCAATCCGTCGGCCATTAAGCTCGAGGAACACGTGAGAGTTTACTGTTATCTCGGAGAAGGCCTCAGGCCCAATCGAATGATAAAAGGAACTATAGAGGAAGGATTGCGCAACCGACGATGTTAGCACATATTTAAATTAATGGGCGCTCACAATTACAACGATTGGAGTTGTAGTTTGCCCTCAGGACGAGTAGTTTTTGAAGGAGATAAATTACCTTGCGTCTGCCTCTTTCCTCAACAAAGGGGACTCATACCTGAAATCAAAAGAAATACATTAGTCCTGGCGTTTGATGACTTGTTTACGTTTGTTAAAATGTTTGCTGTAACGTTGCACTGAGAAAAGTGGTAACAATACATTAGGTATAAAACGTTCTGTATATTAAAACAACGAATAATATTTATTATTATTTGTTAAATGAAAATATACATTTTCTCTCAGTGTGCAACATTTCCTAGTTATAATAGCTGTGTTCGATGCTCTGTCCCAGGTTGCTCTAGGGCGCCCTATTTTACACTTTTCTGTTCGATGATAACAGAGCAAAGTAGTGCTCCGTGTTCGATGAGGTCATTTCACTAGAACTAGTG
>JAWQRP010002713.1:0-14860 GCA_033557875.1 Quadriops clusia | reverse complement strand
GTTTTAATATGTATACTTATAGATATTTAAACAAATTTAGGTAGGTATAATAATAATATTTGTATTGTATTTTGTGAATACGGTGTAAATAATATTTAAACTATATTAACAAACCTCTAATAAACCATGTTTAACGCCCTACATGGATGTTTGGCGTCATTATAATTATGCTCATCTAGACTCATATATTAGCTTTAGGAATAAGTCGTTATTGTTTTCACAATATTTTTTGTTTCAAACTGAGCGATAAAAAAAAGTCTTAGATTTGAGTTGAAGGATTGCAATTTCTTAAGAAATAATAATAAAAGCTATAATATCAAAAAGAAGCTATAAAAAAAACAAAAAAAGACAAAGTAACAAATTAAAAGCTGTCGTTTTTATATTAAAAATTAAATTGTATACTCAAAAACTAAGAAAATTAACAGTGTTTAAAAAAAGATAAAATAAAATGAAACAAGAACATTAAAATATAAATATTTTATTAAATATAACGTGTTGTTTAAATATTTTACATAAACATATTATAGTTAAGTATTTGGTCAGAGAAACTCACTTAAGCCTCTCAATGGGACCTCTACACAAAGAAGTGATAAGTCCTTGTTCCCAACTAGATGGATATGCTGGTGGATGACATTGAAATACCCTGCAGACTTAACTTAATATTGCCCTAACTCGAGCAGAAAAAATGGCAGCATATGGCCCGACGTGCAAAGCCAATTAGAAGAATGCGAGAAATATTGAAAGGGCGTTAAACGTGAATTATGAATATCCATTTCGCCTAAGTAAGGTACATGTAAATGCCGCGTTACCCGCCTGGTTGCCGAGCTCATGCCACAAATCTTGCTCATTCGGAGCAGCGACTCGTGAAATCGGCCGATTAAATCCCAGCATAGAGCGAGGCGACCGGGCTACTGGCGTTTGCTTTCCCTTGAGCTTGAACCCGTATGTTGCCCCATCCCTGGATGCCGCCTCTGCCGACGAGAGAAACCCTCATTACGACTTACAAAGCGCCCCGCACAAATAAAAACTGCGTCCAAAATACATGTTTGTTAAAACACTGCCCGGCCGCCAAATGATATTCCACAAAGGAGTCTAATTAAAAATTACACCCTGCTGAAAGCTACTTGCCTAGACAGTTTATCTTATATCCAGGATTGCCTGATGCCGTGCTATTACGACTTCGTCCTTACGTACGGAAGGTTTAGAGAGCCAACTCGAAATTTCTACAGATATGTTCAACATAATATTCCTTTGTGCTTTTACGTGGACATTCAAAAAACACGTTATGTATGTATTACATTTAGGGGTATTCATTAGCGACAAGTGTATTACCTTCGTTTCTTTTGTCACATTCTGTAAAATATGTTAAAGTTTCGTTTTTGCAATCTTATGCTAAATTAAATTTAACGCTGGAAGTAGCATTATTCACACCAATTCAATTGAATGTATCAAATTCGCAATGGAAGTAATAGAAGTGCCAAATGCATTAAATAACTCTGATTTAAGTAAACATTTTCCATCAACTCGTTTTCTTCCATTTCAATATTCCAAAATTAACATACTTTCCGACAAGATTTTTACTTTGTCCGCCCTCGGTTGAAATGCTTATTGGAAACTTGATTTTTATGCGACTCCACGCTGTAGTGGTGCAGCTGCAGACGTAATGAGCACCCTCTGAATAAGAACTGCTCTCATCGCTATGCGAAGACACGCAAGCAATAGCGAGCTTACTGGTAATGTCTAGGGATATAAGATAAAGCGACCCAGCCAAGTAGTTGTGATCACAAAATCGATTATGATTAGCAGTGTATTCAAATATAATTACAAGACTGCTAATAACATGCGCTTCGCAGATTGTGTTTGATGCTACGACGCTCCATTACTTTTAATCACGCCCGAATATATATTGTTTCACTTCAACATACATATTACATTTTATACTAGCAACAGATTAGAGATAGAGCGAAATTATAAAATTTCAAAAAGGGAAAACTAGATGGTCAGAGTATGGAAAAGAGTGGGAAAGAAACAAATATAAAATAACAGATGCTTAGAAAGCAGAAATGGGATTAGGACAAAATGAGGTGAAAGTTTTTAGAAGTTTTAAAAAGAGGTATCCTTAGTTTTTTTTTATTTTCTGGATTTATATATTGGCAATAGGGTAGTTGACCGTGCCAAATGTTTCACAATTTAAACATACTGCATGAAAGTATACTTCATTTATAACCGAATAGAACAAAAAGCACATGAAATTAAACGTTAATAAAGCATTTATTGCAAAATAAAAATTTAGCTTGAAATTTAAGAAAAGTAAAATGAAATCTGCAGCGCACGCGCAACTTTTAAACATAAAATGGTGTATAGTGCTTAGAAGGGGTGTGATAAATGCATAAGATATGCGACGTGTCTATTCTAAGCTCGCGTGTTCTATTTGATCTGAACTATAGACGTTACCAACTGCGCACCGAAAATCTCACTAACAGGACATACCAAAAACACACGCCACAAGTATCTTTTTATTTTTGCACTGTTGTTCACTATAAAATTCGCGCATGCGCTCTAATTTCACTTATTCAGATCTTGAATTATTTTATATTTTTCTATTAATTAACTTACCAAATTTTGAGTAACAGTATTTAATTTTTTTTAGTGGCACACATCTTCTCTCGTAGTTAACTTTCCATTAAAAAAATAAAAAAAAATCACTCAACTACCCTATTGTACAACACGCAAGTCTTTATGCCTACTGGAATAATACTAGCATTTTTGAGTTCATAATTGCTTAATATTATGTGTTTCTTATAATGTCAAGAAACTCACATGATTGTAAAAAAACAGAGCTGAGTTCATTTGTTCGCACTTCAATAATTTTTCAAAATTACTACAAGGATAAAATGAAAGATTCATATATGCGTATAAGCACACCGCATCGTAACAATAAAAGTTAATAATAATTACAATTATGTTCTACTGCCAGCCCACGTTCTCCTCTTTTTCAGTTTTCAAGTCCTTTTCTATCTCCTTCTCGCTCTTTTTCTATCCCTTTTCAATTACTGTCTTGTATTATTTCTAGTTATTTACTATAGTGCTATCAGAAATCTGTTCTCTAAAACGCCGTATTGACATATCACATAGTTTTTTAAATTGCTATGATAAAAATAATCATACGTATGCTATTTGTTCCCTTTTAAGACTGGTATTGATATTAACGAAGAAGTCGTGTTTTAATTTCATAAAAAGACAGTTTGTTTTTTGAACAAAGGACAGTTCACAAGGAAATATTAAAGTGGCGCCTATTCTTTTCACGTTTCTGAAGATAGATATCGCTTTTTAATAAAAATATAAGTGCATTGCCTTGGAAACTGTGTCCTTTCGAAAAACAGTTCGCATTCATTTTTATACAGTAAAATTCAGAAAAGTGACTTCCCGCGGGAAGCTATCGAAAATGTTTCTTATTAATGCGTCTGGTAAGCCACCTCAAAGATTAACATGATGAGGGACTGATCAGAGGTAAATTAATTATTTATTTATTTTATTATTATTATACATTATATTCATATACTGTACATTAATAATACTGCTACCTTAAATAGGTACCCATTAAGACATGCGCGATTTCATTGACTCCTTCAGTTTTCATGATAGTATTTCATAATTTAATCATACATTAAACCTCAATTACGTAAGTCATTGTTAGGTTTTCAGAAAACTTGCAAGTACTGGAAACCCATTACATTTTTGGCGGCGTACAGAGACCGTATATAGACTTTAACTTAAAATTCATGAAACTTATATACTAGGAAAGTTTTCATTCCGAACTAACTTTGAAATTTGTTTGGATATTTCCAATCTTTCAGTTATTATAAGTGGAGCAGCTGCATTACTATCAGACCAAGTTATATAAATTTTAAGCTTTCAAAGTTTCCCTCCGAATATAAGCAATTTATTAATAAAACCGTCTCTATTTTTGTTGTACCATTTTTCGCTATGGCCTTTATCTAGTGTAAAACTGAACGTTTTGTTGGACAGTTGAACATACGCAACCGTGTTAATGAAGTGTCTAATTTGCCATCTATACAATGAAGTGCAGTGAATAGCAATAAAGACTAAAAACGGAAATTTCATGTTTCAATTTGTGGTTCGTGTCTATTACAGGGCAAATGGAGAATTTAATTATACTAGACATACTCTCTGCCGACTGGTCCATAAAGAAGCGAGAAATGGAACGTTGGAACCGTGTAACAAGCGCCTGGACTCAATTGACCGGAACGTCAGACTGATCATCAATGTTTCAAAAGAGGTCTCAACCTGAGGGAGACATTTGTAAAACAACGAGGACTGGCTGGATGTGATTACAATGCAGTCCTGATCCAATTTTACCTCTCTCCATGCCCTTTCTTTCTCTTTGATCAGGGCACGTCTGGATTTTCAGTCATAAGAATAATAATTTTCAAATCAATCATTCCCGTCAATGCGTGGTAAATTATCGGGGTACTTTACGACTCTACCTTCATTTAATTCATTTCCCGATGAAATGTCGACGACTGATGGACTTCATTTGCACTCTTCATTATATTATAAATCCAATTTGACATCACAATTTAGTGCGAAAATTAACAATCTATTCTGCGGCGAGGTAATTAAAACAATTTATTGCATTTTTAAATGCTGGGGTTTCTGGTTTATTGACCAATTAGGATTAAAATTTCCACCTACATTTGCATACGCGCAAAAAATATAAAATAATTTTATATATTTTTTAAAATCTGACTATTTTTGATAACGTGCATTCTTATACTAAATAAATAGCCGTTATTAATAAATATTTATTAAAATGAATACATATAAGTGCCAAGGGAATAATTAGTCCATTAGATAAGGTAATTACGAGGCGTATGAGCGAAATAGTCCTTCTCTTTCGGGGAGCGAATCCTGGGAGTAGTGGCGGCGCTAACAATGACTTATTGACCCTCGCCATGTGGCCGCTAAACGCCTTAGTACGGCGAGAAAAATGAATTCAGACTGTATATTATAACGTGCACCCCTGAAAGTTGTTATTTTCGACCAAGGGATTCCCGGTTAATGGCTCGTGAAAATCGCAACACAGACACAAAAGAACATATTATATTTCGCGTCCGCCCCTGAATTCCGAAATGCCGCGTGGAAATTACGCCACCATAACACACAGGTCGTACATTACCCAGGGCGCATTCCAGGAAACAATCCGCAATTAAGCTTAGACGTACATTTTGTGTTTAGTGTGTGTGAGTGCGAGTGGACGGAATTTCCAGAGATTCTGCAAGTTAGTCATGTTATTGCCATCGGATAATGCCAATTGTTTTCAGGTAACTAGATCCCCTAATAAGAAGACAATGGCTCTCGTTTGTTGCCGGTGACAAACAATGCGATGGTTAATAATGCCTGCATTCAAATTTCAAATGGTCGGCCGAGTCCTGATTACTAATCGAAGGATAACACTGTTGTTTGTTTTTATTCGAAATTCGAGTTCCGTTTTGTGAATTACGGGTACCCTAGTGCAACCATTTTTTTCATTTATCTACTCAAAATCTACTATGAAATATGGTTATACATAAAAGAATTAATTGATCGAGAAAATAAAATAGTATAAAAAACAATGTTTTTAAATACTTAAACGCTCAGAATTGATTGTGCGCCTCCGCCAATTGTGCAAACCTAGGCTATTTTAGAAGTAACTTGCGCATGAATAATACGTAAACGTAAGCACAATTTAAACAAAGCGGAAAGTTCTAATTCAATGTGCTTGATGTGCAAACAACAAAGCAGACATTTTTCGCAGCAAATTATACAGGTAAATAATCGCAAAATGCAGAGTTGCAATGAAATGCATCAGTAACACAAAATCATATTTCCTGACAGAATAACAAACATGAAAGGTTCTTGCATGCATTTCAGTGAATCCTAGGCATTACACAAAACGTACTCATGTAAATCTTTGTACGACGTATAATAAAATAAAATGGCGGTTTATGCACGCTACGAGAGAATAACGCCCCATCTAAATAGATTTGATACCGCAGCAGTCCGCAAATGTAATGTACAATTTGCTTCTTTAATTGCGTGGTTCGCCATCATGAAAATACTTTATTCGGACATTTCCTCTTGTTATCTCTCAGAGCGTATTAAAATTGGAAAATCTTATCAAATTTTTAAAATTTCATTTACAACGGCACTGCAATACAATGAGTCCTTGGCGTGTCTGCTGCAAAATAACTAACTTACCAGATTGATCTTTACATATCTGGAGCAAAAATGTATTAATTATACTCATACCTGTCCCTTGCATTTACATAGTTTATAAATAAATAACAATGTTATTACGGCCTCTTGTATGTTCTTGCATACTAATGTTACTAAGTACCGTTGATAACGTATTGACCAAAGTAATTTCTCAAGAGAATTATATACTTGTATACTGAATAGGTTTACAACAACCTAGATTTGTAATATAGAAAATAGTTTTGTTTGGCAGAACTTTAAATTATTGATATCGTAACGTAATACATCTAATGGAGTTTCTACTATAATATTACTAGTATAATCCCCCATTTAGAACTTAAGCAATACATTAGTACATATCGAGGGTTGTAGCATTTATGACTTAATTATTTAGTATTGAAACTGTTGTCAACCTCTCAGCTAGTAATAAATGATGGGAGTTCTGCAATTTCCTTTACCAATTATCTCATGTAAAACAAATAAATACTTCTACGCAGAACTCTGTATAAACACAAGCCTTAATAATTTTAGGAAAGTATAATATGCATGTGATGTATATTGTGAATAGACGTCACCTACAGGCGTATGATGTAACAAGCCCTTAAGTTTACAGAACTTTGCTCAAACAACAACAAAAGTTTATGAATGCGGTGTTAAATGAAATACATACATCGTATGTCAGAAAATATATATTACGTACACCGATTCCGTCGTACAATGAGCAATTAGCTGACTACAGCATAAGTAAATTACAAAAAGTATGTTGCGAAGCTACATTGCACCAGAACACAGAAAATTTATTCATATTAGCAGCTACAGCAAGTTTATTGTTTTAATTGTGTTTATATTAAATTCAACGTGATTAAATATTTGAACAAATTAATTACAAATTTCATATTGACTAGTCATGCATAAAGCCGATATTGCCGAATAAGGTGAAAACCAGCCATTTCAGACATTTTCGTAAAAACATAATTTCTTGGTCGGGCGTGTTGTCTAGACGACCAAACATATATTGAACTTTCTAAACTTAAAACATGTTTATTTTTACCTCTCACATAGCGTGTAGTTAAAAAATTGCAATGTAGTTAATTGGAAATTTGTATAACAATTTATTTCATTTAGATAGTTATCTACTCTTAATTGTGAACATGGCCCAAAATAAAGTTAGAAAGCAAATTAATGGAATTTCCTCCGTACGCATGATTTTTTCATATTTAATTTTCAGAAACATTTTATTAATTAACGAATAAACGCACTGAATTGCACAGTTTTATATCAATCGAAAAGTTAGGTATTAACCAAATTGAAAAAATAGCGCCAGTTCAAAAGCCATCATCATTTGTTTGCGGTTTACGGTCGTGGCAGTTACACATCATTCTTTCAACTGCTGATATCCCGTAATTTATTCCCGGACCCTGGCGCAGCGTTTCCTGAACGGAGGGAACCTTGTTTAACTACGTTGCTGCAGTGGTCAGCAGATATTGGCATTTCAACATTAGAAACCCATGTTTCTTCTTATGTTTCAATTTATCCAGTATTTTACAGTCTGCCGAGAGCATTTATTTTTTTCGACCTTCGACCTCTCTAATATATTCGATCCGCCCTGCAAATATATGACTTTAGATTTTCAATATATCCCTCAACGTCGACCGCCTTTTTGTAGCTCAGCAATTTTTTAATTACAAACCGTGCGTATGGTCTTTAATTCCACACAGCTATCGATTCGTACTTTTATACTCTGTTAAAGATATTTTACAAAATATAATCTTCGCGTGTGGAGGATATATAAAAAAATAATTCAGAAACTAACATAGATAGTAAACCGCGAGAGCATTTTAAATTATAATAAAACAGTATTTATGTAATAGAATTTTCTCAGTTTTAGAAAGGCACTTGTTTTTACATGGTCACAAAATTGTACATAAATAGACAATAGTTTATTACATAAATATAAGAAGAAAGTTATAAAGATGAATTATTAGAAATATAGAGAGAGATGAGTCTGTTGAATGTCTGAAGGTCCCTACAAAAGAACTACATATTTATATGTTTTACCACTATACATACAAGTTAATAGATACGCAACGATATTGGTAACAGTAAATTCAGTTTAACTTCACGATCATTTGAGATTGATCTCCATTCGGTTTCTGTACATGACGTTTCCTGGCAATTGAGTTTTAGAGACTGATATGTGATGTGATGACATGTTATTAATTGTATTTGAAGGCGTCGACCGACTTTATATATAATATGTAATAACTGCGAAAATATTGACGAATATATAGAAAATTCAATCACATAACCTAAAATAGTATGGGATTGAATTAAGAACATTATGAAACATATTTGCGTAGTTAGAATGTTAAAATTATTATTGAAAATGCGTCATAAAAACTGCACCTTTAATCAAAAGTACAAAATAACATCTGAGTTTAGCAAAACTAGGGGCCTGAGGTTCTGGCAATAAATTATATTTTCATGAAAATAATTTTCCAACGCCCTTTTAGTATTTTCCAAACCGATGATCCCTGATCAAATTCTGCGCGAGGGCATGGAAGACATCTTTGTTATTTACGTATTTAAACCATCCAAAAACTAAATAAAATACATTTTCTAACATTAATCATTAAGTATATGTTGGAAGCAACTATGATTGATATGACTGCTGTCAAAAAGAATATTTTATAAAACCATATCTGCACTAATTTATTAGGTATTAAAGTTAGAAAACTTAAAATGTGGTATATGTATTTGCATCAAGACCAACGTTTGAAGTGAATTAAAAATCAAAAACTGACAATAAAATCATTCATTTTCTATGTACAATATAGAATGTAAATTACATTGCACCAGTTTTTGAATGAAGGGAACCAATAATTAAAAACTAACGCAAAATACATCAGTATAAAACACCGACATTCAGCTTTTATCATTATAAAATAAAATATATTGCTTTCAGATATACACTCTATTTCCATTTCGAAGTTGCGGCGTCGAGGATAAAACAAAGTAAACGTAAAAAGCGAAAAACTAATAGCGTTGACACTAACTTCCAAATAGAAATAAATTGTAAAGCACGCCGTAATCCTCGAAACCATCAAGATTCTACGAAACTTTGTCCCTAAATAACCTTAGATATTGACTACTTTGTGGGGTGACTCGTGTAAGAAAATACTGGGGGTTTTAGAAGACATCGACGTAAATAACTTTACACGCAGAGGGGGCGGAATTTACGCATTCTGAAATTTACATAATTTCTACTTAAGGGACTTGCAGGAAAGAAGTTGCTAGTTGTAAAAAAGACATGCCTTAATTAGCGCCATATTCTCTGTTTATTGTGCGGTAAAAAGATCAAATTTACGGTGAGGCATCGATATTGTGCCCGCAGGTATATACATACATAAATATATTCTTCTTGCTCCAGAATAAATGAAGATATGTATATGGATAGAATATCATAATACATAATCCCTATTTCGTGTGTTCATGACAGTAATCTTGATTGAGTGAGGGATATTTTTGCTGGAAAACCCTATTTTTTATTTCTTATAGCTCTATATGGAGTTACGACCTGCGTAATTGCACGTTTAAACGGACTTCCCATTTCACTATTGATCACGCACGGATTACGAATTTAAAATGCTTGCAACTGTAACATTAATTTGAGAAATTAGACATCTTAATAAACTTACAATAAAGTTTTATTTTACACGGAAAACACTGAATTTGAATGTATGTTGTGAAATTCTAGTTGTGAATGTCTTTTTAGAGCTGCTTCAAAGGTGTTAGAAAATGTGGAAAAATTTTATTTCGTGTTTGGAGACGGCGCGACGTCGACGTCTGCGGATGAACAAATGGATTCAGCGAGTTAGACCCTAAGGTGCCATTATTCGCGGTCGAGCCGACTGAAGATAAACGGCCTCCTAGATCACAAAATGTGCATCTCGCAGTCATTTTAAAACCATCACCCAGGCATTTCGCTGTGACGTTGGAGTCGTTTCTCCTCGATTTTATAAAATAAATATTAGGTGCTATTCTTCTTAAAATTGTATTTCAGTTATGGGAATAGAAGTTTCATTACACTACTTGAAAAATTGAGAGGCAATTCAGCGCCGGAATTTCTTTTATTATTCCTGTTACTTTTAGATTCGGTGTCCTATTACTGCTGACACACTGTGGGGTACTTTACGTAAGATTTTTATAAAGTTTCGATTCTCTAGTCATTCCGTATGCATTACTTTTTCGAAGTTGACCTGCCTCGATTATTGTAGCATAAACATATTGGTTTAAGTAAAATACGGAAGGTGCATATGAACTTCTGTGCAAGTTGTAAAACTTTACGTAGACTTCACAGAAAATAATTGTATCGGATACGCTGTACATAGAAAACTAGTTACTTCATACTTTACTGAACAGTGGTAAGCACTGAAACGATTATACTTTCTGGAGTTCTAACGGCAAGAAAGAATTTTATTTTAGTAGGTAAATATTGTGTCAAAATGTACTCTGTAAAGGAAGAGCAGATATTTGAAATTAAGGCAAGTATCATACACAATGAATTGTGTTGAAATTACGTATTTAAAGGAAAAACGTGTATATGTAAGTATTAAGTAAGTAATGTAGAGAGCATACAAGAAGTTTGTTTAGCAAAGTTCTTGCATGTAACTAAATATTAAACTTCAAGCAGAATTTTAATGCTCTTTGAAGACCCTCTAAAATAGGAAGAGTGCAGTCTCTGGCACTAACATTGAAATTTGGAATTCTAGAGCAACGTAAGTCATGAATGATTTTGACGTCTTGACATTTATTCAAATGTCGACACGAGCTCCTCCGCCTAATCTTAAAATTCACAAAGAATGTATCAACTTTTAAACAGAAATTAGCATATCAAAATACTTTTCTAAAAGACCGGCGGACCGAGAACAATCAGATGTCCGGAGCAACGACCGGAACTTTGAAAATCCGCCCGGACTTGAGGAGTTTGTTATTCTCCCGACTTCGGAAATAAAGCGCCGTGACAAAAAAATAGATTGAGGATTATTCACTAAACATACACATTCTCGTTGCGGAAATAAAACCATTTCCTTGGGTGTAATTGCACACGTGAGCGTGAAACACCTTTTTTTAAATTTTAAATTGCGTTAGGCTGCACGTCATTTCATTTCGTGGAATGTTGGCACGTGTTTGTCATTGATTTATGAAAATTAGCACTCACGATTATGTATATACCATAATCTGCTCATCCTTTGCTCTATTAATCGTCTTATTGCATTTGTTTTTTGTTCATATCTCATAAAGACTGAATTTTGAGAGAAATATTCATTATTACAAAAGTTTGAATGTTAACTAGTTTTAGTTACAGTTTTCGTATTTCAGGAAACTGACCCCATCTCTGAATGTTGTCTCTGCAAACACAAATACCCCGTAATAGAACAATATTATTATGTACGTGTTGTATAATTGCTGCTGGTATACATTCATTGCTAAATTATTAAATGACAGGAACATGTTGTTTCACTTCAAACTCTTAATTAATTGCATTGATTTTTTTTTAATTGTTGACGTTTTGAGGCACCATTTCTTATCAATTAAACTTGAGCATCTGATGATTGTTTAGAAATTGGATGTTATGTTTCAAATAATTGGAAATCAACTCTATGTCTAAGTTGTATGTACATGTCAAAACTACTCCAAGCTGTTTTAAACTCTTCTTTGTCGCATATTGCTATTAGAGATCTGATCGGTAAGATGTGACTAATTTTTAAATATGTATTTTTTTGAGAACAGACTGTTAATGTTAATTAACGTATAAAAGCTTCTGAATGTCTTAATAGGGGTGTGTAATTAATATCAGTTTGACGATTCAAGCATTGAACTTGGTTGTTGCCGAGGGCTCTAAAAATATAGTCGTATTCTTTAAGTTTCTTTTTCTTAATGATAGGTTCTTATTCGATAAAAACAAAGTCATTAGTAGTTATACTTTGGGATTTATGCGTTCTTTAATAGCTTCTTTAGCTAATATGTTCTTTAGCTCTGATCCTTATTGACCTGCCAGTTCCTCCGTAATAAATTGTATGACATCGAGGGCAAGAAACTTTGTTTGGTGTTGACGATAACCAACAAAATACTTATTTTTGAAAGTGAGATTATAAGTATATTTTTTGAAAATATTCTTTAAAGTGTTCAGGCCTATTGAATTATATGTAATAGATTTGTAAGAGTAATTATGAATATTATTGAGAAATGAAAGGGATGTCAATGTCGGTGAGTTATATTTGTGAATAAGATTGGTAATTAACTTTGGGTCAAAGCCATTATTTGAAGCTATTATCAGTTATGTTTTTGATTCATTCTTAAAAGGGGAACCTGCAAAAAAATCTTTTAGCAAAGTATTGCCATCAGTTCAATCATTATGGTATAAAAGATGATCATAGCAGGAAAATAAGCTTGTTTGAAATGTGTTAGAAATTTCATTTAAAAAACACGATTTTTAATCGATAAAACCACGTGATTGAAAACGATCTGTGATGTCACGCTTCAGTCGCGAGATACCATGCGCTAAGCACGACTTGTATTTATTTTCATTGGTAGATACGCGCAAAATGGATACAGGTTACCTTCTAGCGCAATCTGAAAGTCTATCAAAAGTAGATCCCGTGAGTTTGTTTTTTTTTCTGGGCAATAATCTTGACTTTAGGGGTGCAGAAATAAAGGGTGCCAAAGCAAAAAACTAGTTATGAACGTGTAATACAATGCCTATAACACGATGGACTTGCAACTATGAACCGCGACGTCAGACAGCGTTTTCGCGGGACTTGAAATAAGTGGAATTCCTAAAACTTTTTTCAACCATGCAACATATCTACAATTATTATAATTACTCTTATTCAGTTTGTTTTGATCTGCTTTACAGGTTAAAGCAAAAAAAAATCAGTGGATGTTCCCCATTGGCAGGAAAAAGAGGAGTGTTAACTAATCTATTAACATAATTATTAAAGCTAGCTATTTTATGAGAGTGATGGTGATAAGAATCTGCAGGAATAATGACATCTGTGAAAGTAGGTTTTCTATGTTAAAGGTGAAGTCTTTAGTGCGTGTCAAAAATGATTGATAAGTCTAAAAAGTTCAAACAGTTTTGTTTCCAATTCCATAGTAAAATTGATATTAGAATGTAAAAAGTTAATATAATTCAAGAACGGTTCAATTTGACAAACGTCTTCCTCCCAGAAGCACAAAAGATCGTCGACATATCTATACCATCTTAAAATTCCGTCTCTAAAGAAAATGGATGAAAAGAAAGGGGCTAAAGGATTACCCATTGGAAACCCGTCTTCTTGTGTGTATGTTGTGGACCAAGTGATTAAAATAGCATTATGTATAATTCCCGGACAGTATTTAAAATCCCCAATATGAGAGGGCAACATGATAATATGTATAGAGAAAGATAAATTGACCGGGCATTATGAATAATGCCTTTCACCTACTAGGCAGAGTAATAAAAATTAGTGTTTAATGAAAATTGTTTATTGTCATAACAGTATTGTAAAATAAATGGCAGTAAATAATACTTAACTATCGAATTAATTATATGTATAAAATGGCTTCAATTGTAAGAAATCAGACTAATGATTTTAAAACATAACCGTTTTTTCTTCTATTTATTAGAACAATTGATACTTTGATGGCACTTTGAGTTGTTAAACATAAATTAAATACTATTTCCTATTTATTAGAACAATTGTCACTTTGATGGCACTTGTGTTTGTCCCTGCTTCCCCTCTTCTGACCAATGTGCTTTAATTATCAAATTGGCCAATCAACACATTGCAGTATTCATAATGGCCAGACATTGTGATAAATAAAGAAGTTTAAATTATATTCATTATATTGCTCATTTCGACTGGGCATTATTCATATTGCCCTTGCATTGTATAAAATGCCCTTATTAATCACTTCGCCCATAACATACTTATATATCGAAATAAAAAAAAACTGTTCTAATGTGATGGAAATTAAAACAATAATTCCGTTAATGTGTGAGTGGTAGAAATACTAGAAGATATAACTCTGCCTTTGAGAATCTGTAAATATTCTGGATTGGGAGCTTTTGTATATAAGTTAGAGACATGAAATGATATTAAAGTGCAATGTACATTAGGTTTTGTGTTTAGCAGTTCATGAGAAAGTTCTAATGAGTTTTTTATGGAAGGAGCTGATTTGTAATATATCAATGATGGGATTATGTTGGCCAACACCTCAGTAGATAAGGAAAATTGAGGAAATTACGACAGATACCAGAGGTCTGATGGGATATCCTGTTTTGTGCAATTTTATTAAGGACGTTAATTGAGGTGTTCTATAAGTTATGTCAATGATTTTTCTTATCTATCAACAAACATAATTACCGTTGTAACATACATACGTGACGCACGTAGCGTACGTAACGTACGTACGTCGGTAATTTTCCAATTTTAAGGAGTATGATTTCTATGGTGAGTGTGTGTTGATGGTTGCGCCACTATGAAAAAATCGCATTTTAAAGAACATCAATGAGTTTTGTAAGGGAGAATTTAACTACTTGCATCAACAAATTAAA
>JAWQRP010002712.1:0-14862 GCA_033557875.1 Quadriops clusia | reverse complement strand
AAACAGTATGTATTATTGCACATAACCATGTATGTATGTACCTACATATTTTTGCTATTTTTACTTATATAAAAAGTAGGTATGTATGTATATGTTTTATTTAAAATTCTAGTTACATTAAAAAACATAAATCAGTCTTTTTTTAAAGAAGTCAGTAATTTTTCTTCGTTTCGTCAGTTCGGATTAGTGGAGTGTTCGGAGTACCGAAGTTCGGACTACCGAGATTACACTGTAATAGCAAAGTTATTCCTATTTCTGATGTAGTGAAAATTGGATTAGAATCGTTAAATTAAAGATTTGGAAAACTAACTTTGTGACTTGTTCTGTTAATTTCGGTAAAAAAAGAAAATATAAAAGGAAAAATAGTGCTAAGGCGATACTGTAAAGTTAATTCGCATATAGAAAGTAATGGGAAAAACTTAATCTTTTAAGGAGGCTAGTAAGAATAATTTGCACTTAAAAACTATCAGTTTTAAATTTAAGACGTTCTAGTGGAGCGACAAAATTGTTTTTTTGAATTGGGTCGTTTTCCTCAGAAGGTCTTGAAATCAATTGTACATTAGTTAATGAATTGATAAATGTACTTGCCCTGGATAAATAAAAGGAGAAAGAACTTTTAATTGATAACGGACATATTAAAATGTAAAAATATGGCTTCAATAAACCAATGGTCCCACGCAATTGGAGGTCATTCAACAATTATCTACGTCAACGACGCCTCTCGTTAGCTTTTCAATTACTTCTGAATATTGCTGAACATACTATTCCATTGAATTTGGTAATTATGTCTATTTAAACATAAGCTGTTTATCCGATATTGCCTTAAGTAACTTTCTAAATTCAGTACGTTTCTAAAAAGTTAAGCAAATTCATCTCCTCGTTGACGACTGAACCAATTACGATTAACTTAAATGAACAAGCGTTAATTACGGTTAAAGTGGATTATTTTGAAATATGAAGTACATACATTTAATCAAATAGTCCATTTTCATATTCGCAAATTTGAGGGGATGTCTTCGGCAAACACAAGAGCACGTATTTACACTACCCACGAACTTATCAACATTTATTCAAACATTTAGCGATCATAGTCTTACAAGAAAGGCTTTTGTTTGCTCTTAGCATTAACTTTACATCGAAACAAGATGGCAGTAGGCACTTGCTACCAGATTAAAAGCAGCAGTAAATAAACATTTTATGGACTACCGAACTAATGCTAGATCTAGTTCAAAATGATAAAAAGAGATGCCGGGATATCTGCAAGTTTATGGAATTTGATATGGAGTCTTATTATTGATAAGGGACTGTATACATATAAAACAGTTAAATCAATAACTTAATGATGAAAGCAATAATTACGAAAATACATATTTGTGGTTGTAGAACAATATTTCCGCATCTGATGGGTGAAATCAAAGGGTACGCAGGGAAAGATAATGGCGAGCATTTGCAAATTTTGCTACTGTTTGATTTTCGTTAAACTAATGCGTAATGTATACATACATCAATACCTCATAAAGTACAATCCAATATTAAGACTTTTGGCATTAAATTTATTGATGAGCCTAGATACTTCTCATAATGAGCACTCACTAAATAATAAACACAAGATGAGTATTACTAAAAGAACTAGCTTTCTAATATTGTATTTCCCATCAGGTTGCCCAAACGTTCCTAACTGCTAAAAATAGAGTTTGTTATTCGAAAAAGGAGTAGATAAGGCCAAAAAAGAATTCGGAGCTGTTGCTTGTTGAACTTGACATTGCTTTGATAGCAAATTTCTTTGTTTCTGCCTCTTCTGTAAATCCTGAATGGTGTGTTTGCCACTGGTAAATATTTGCTCCATCGTTAGGGGACAATTAAATGATAAACGTTTGGTTGGAAACGTTCAGTGAAATTAAATGAATTTAGAAGTATGGTAAAAATTAAGGCGAGTGGATTTTGAAAATGGTAGGTTTATTGTTCTAATTTATAAATTATACCTATTAGTATTGTTTAGCACAATTGTATAATTTTATTTTGTTATTTATATAAACCTAATTTTGCAAGAAAATATTTCATAAAATAATCATTTATTGGAAAAAGAAGGCTCGAAGATGACAAAATAAGTGCAAATGTATTAAAACACGTAATGCGGTTTCAATAAGCACAATGTAGTTGCCTAAAAGGTTATATCTTAATTGCGAGGTGCCCTTCGTAATAATTTATCAGGAGATATTTGCAGATTTTAAAGTGTCTTGACGTTCATTGTTCGTATCTTGGATCTAATCCCCGCGCACAATTTAGGTTGCATAAAATTAACAATAAATTAAAACAATCCTTGATATACCGTTGTATTTGAAAAATAAATGTGAACAAGAGAGAATCTAATGCGATCATTATCATAATTCGCAATCTTACTGTTTCGTTGTACAAATAAACAGTAATCCTTAAATCTCGTGGCAAATAACAAAACTCAAATAGTGGAAGATTTTTGCCAAAACTAGGATGTGGGTCAATATGTGAAGTGAATTGAAAAATGAATTAAAGATTTAGATATTTGAACAAGAGTGTGCATTTTAATAATGCCCTTCAGGCGTCACGAAGATGGACAATGGATCACTTACCATTCTGTCCGTTAGCTGCTTTTTTATTATTTTCCTTCCTTGGATCTTCGACATCTAAAGGGTCCTTAGCATATTTGTCATATGAATCATTGGGTTTGGCGAGTTTCGTTTGTTCGTTACAGATGCTATTGGGGGATTTGCGTTTACGGGGGGTTTTGTCTTCGGAATCTGAAGATGAGCTGCTCAATTTGATTGCGTGAGACCAGTTGAAATAATCGTCGCTATCCATTATAAAACTAGTCAGATACCAATTGTTTTTTGATGACTTATCGTTCATCAAAATATGAGGAGGTTCGCATAACTGATAATCCATAATAACAAAGGCCTCCAAAAATTCCGATGGCCACGGATCTGGATGAACCTCTTCGCTTCAGCACCGGATAATGTTTGCAGTTTTAAGGGCGCGAAGAGTAAGGAGTGTCTTCGTGGCGGAGTGTCTGCGACTCCGACTTGTGAAAATAGTTTTTATAGTCCCTTGGAAGTGAGAGTTTTTCGTATAATTAGAACATAACGAAAAATGAGTTATACAACTTCTTTATTCCTGTAGTTTCGCGTTGGCGGTGACTTTGTAGCAAAGAATTGTCTATTTCCAACATCTTATGTAAAGTATAACATTCAAAATCCATTTATTTTCACAAAAGGGTGACGAAGGCAACTCCGCCCTTTTTCGAGGAGCACTAGATTTATGAAAATCAACAGCCCCGTGTTATTTTATCGCACTAGTTGACTTGGCCGTTTTGGCGAAAACTTGCTGGTAGGCAATATAAATGTTGAATGGTGTCACAAACGTTTAACAATAGGACACTTCTGCTGCTGCACCTTTCGTTTCACCAACAATGTTCTCACAAGCAGACTCACGTATCTTCCAGAACTAAATAACTAAAATAAACCATACTGCAGTGTGGCGTTTGGTACTTGATGTACAATCACTGAAGCGCCTGTGGAAAAACATGTAACAAGTGTCCGGCAGACTGGGTCGTTCGAAAATCGCACTAGAACTGGATAACTGTATTCGGATGCGTCTCGCGAGAGCCAACTACATAAATTAGGAGCAATTTACAATAGCTTATAATCTAGATTTCGTCATCAGAAGCACTTTATGCGATAAATGAGTGAGTAAAAATGTTCGCCTGTAAACAAACTTCTACTCGTCTGCCTCTATATCTATCTCTCATTTCCACGAGCCAACTAGTGCATCAATCATACAGCGCTCTTCGATGGGAGTTGCAAATTATCTATCCTCTAGATCTGTTTTTCTCGAATTGTTTTCGAGGGGTTTTCCAGCTTTGTTTGCGCAAAGCAGTTTCAGGAACGGTCAATTGTTCCAGTTTGTAAGTAGGGTTCTCAATATTATTTTAGTACTTATATTATTATCGTGTGGTAAATAAAATATATACTTCATCACAAACTTCAAATTTCCTTCTGTTGATGGCTTCCAAAAAGTTTCTGAAACAAAAGGTCACAATCAATTACATAAAATACATGCACAAATTGGCGTACGTGTTCTCACATTGGAACGAATAATTTGAGCGGTTGGATCTTGACTTGTAGTTCAGGAAATTAAAATAAAAAAATTAATCCGTAAGAATAAGATAATTGCCGTGGTCTTTCCGAATATGTATTTAACCAACGTCGTCTATTGAAATAAGAGCGTCTCGTCTGTCGGAGAAATTGAGAACTTATCCGTTACTGTCTTTATTTGCAAACATTGGAATAATCGCCTTAATATTTTTTTATTAAAAAGCACAAATATACATAAGTCAGTTCATTTCAGAGATGAATTCTGTTAACCTTGAAGACCACAGTTGCCGTCAGGGATCACGTGGCTCAAATGTATAATTCGACAATTAACCCAATCAACTTGACGACTATACGTCTTTAGCGATCATTGTTCTCCTCGGCAAATTCAGGGCCGTACTTATCACTTTTTCAAAAAAAATATGCACAATACGTAATATTCCACTTTAATATTCGATACTGAAGCCATGCTCCTTACGATAACGTTTACATGCATGGGGTATTGAAATACAAGCATCTCCCCATTTCACGTGCGTATTCAAATATGGGTACATTAAAACGACTCAAAATACAAGAGTTGTAGCACATATATTGAACAAAATGAAATACTAAATCATATTAACTAGTTTTCTATTCTGGTCAAAGAAATTAAATTTAAATTAACAAAGTCTGTTCCACATGGGCAGTAAATACTGTCGAACAATTTATATTGTTAACGACACTTTACAAAAATAAACAATTAAAATCATTGATTGGGTTTGATTAATTTTCAACGTTACCCAAATTGCCAACATCTTGATAGCCCATATCTATGCAATCAGTTTTAATAGTTTTAAACAGAAGAAAGGGAATATTTCCATCAATTAGTACTTTAATATTTAATGAAACTTGCACCGAGGCAATGCCTAAATTTTATTTGATTGAAAACTTGTGCGTACATGTAGTCCCGAAATTTCCTCCATTTGAAATGTTTAAATAATTCAGTTTTATCTAGTTTTAGCTGCTAGTTTCCTTAACGACATTATAAATTCTTTCCTTTCTATACTTTCCGCATTCAAGGCTAAAATATAGGTTTGAGAACTTGGATAGTACAATAAATGTGGATCTTAAATGAATGAAGTTGCAACAGAAGTTCTACACTAAAAAACTTTCCACATTGGAAAAATACAAAGCTTAGTATGAATAATATGCAAAGTTTACTACGGCAATAGCTATCAACATTTCCATGTGAGTAAATAGTAAATGTATGACTATTCATCACCCAGTTGAGTCGTAACTAATTTTAGCGAATTTTTAAATAAAGACTTCCAAGTAGTTCGCGAATTAAATGTTGACGAATACAAATTAAAAGATCACATTCACCGATTCATATGGCTTAAAGCGCCTTTGTAATTCGGCCAATTAAATGCCCTTGTGCGAAGAAGAATCGACACCACACTTTTAAAAATAGATCCATCCATAAAAATCATTAAGAGTCGTACTGCTTAAAACTGGTCGCGAATTGCGCTCCAGTTGTACCAAGGGAAACCAATAAGAATTCTCGCATTCAAAATTATTTTATTTGAAAGTCAACAAGGCAAAACAATAATTTATTGCTTTTTCATATTCAGCAGCTGTCCACACTCATCTTCTAAAACCCCGCCGAAAACTTCAAAATGGTGATTCAAGTCCCGAACGCAGTGAATTTTACAAATGGAACCCAAGCCCCCTCTAGAGTTTTTCACCCCATAAAACACTCGATTCACTCTGCTATGTATCAAAGCCATAGAACACATCACACAAGGCTCTTGCGTTGCGTACACATGGTAATTAGTGCAAAGGTAAGGCCCGTCTTCAGGTTTTTCCAGCTCTTCCTTGGTTTTGTACGAAGAAGCTCCCACTTTAACTTTTGGAAAGAATTGCGTTAACTGTTTTTGAACTTCCGGTAAAATACCACTTAAGGCAATATCATTCTCCTCAGATGTCTCAGAACCTTCACTCAGAACCCAAGCACCCCCATTTTGAGTTTTCGCTACATTATCGATGGCAACCATTACAGGGTGCTTTATGGGATTGTCTGCAGATTGATCCCATCCTACTGCTACCAAGGAATCAATTGCTGGATCAACAATTGCCACACCTACTCCACTTCTAGCGGTGGTATTTTCTGTGGCCCATCTACCAACCATTACAGCAATTTCCATATATTGTACTTGATGTCGTTGTTCGCTTTCAGAGAATAACGTGTTTGTGGATAGTTTTTCCAAATATTTATTCGGGTGGAAGTTGCACGGCCACAGCTTATTAACCCTGAGAAATTGTTTCCTTACTTTAGGAGCAATTTGTGCCACTTGCACTTTCCTGATATTATTTGTAAGAAATTCCACGTTGAAACCCAGGTTTTCCAAAAATCTACGTACATCCGCCGTGTCCCTTATTTCTTTGTAAGAAAGCGGAAATAATAACACTTCCGTTAGCTTCACCCGCTTCAAATGATTCAACTCGGCAATTGGCACTAATTTATTTAAACTGACTACAATTTCAGATATTGTGCGTTTGTTAATTATTTCACCTACGAACACTTCGATTAAAGGAATGTCTTCTAGAAGGTCATCTGATAAAACGGGGTACATAACCCCTTGTCCACAACAACCCTCGTGATGCAGTTTTATTCGCTTTGGTGCACTCATTTTATTGTAGGAACAAGTTTAAACGCGGGGTTGATAGAAAAAAAAGTACATTTAATTGAAATGAATATTAGATGTTTAAATAGTTAGGATAATTTTAAGAGACGCCTTCATCGCTCGAGGGAAACCTGAAAGACACCAGAAATATCAGAAATTAATGAAGAGGAACTACGAACCCTTAAATTATATTTTGAAATTTGTTTTGAAGCTTTAGCGCGTAAATTATTTGATCTAAAGCGTAGGGAATTACCGCATTTACATAAAGTAAATATGTACATCTTTTTTATGAAAAAAGTAAGCATTTACCAAGATTTACTCTGAATGGATGCAATAACAAATTATTATTCAATGCATTAAGTGTTCATTACTTTTTTATTTGAGAACTTAAACGGCGCTGTTTGAGCTCTTGTCGCGTATAAAATGTTATTCGTTTACTTATTTCAATGTTACGCTAAGTTTATGATCGTTGGTTTGTTGTATGTAACTTAAATAAATTGATTATAATAGATATCGTTTCAATTTAACAAGTATGCGCTATTTTCACAAAAGTATACTTTATTTATAGAGGATCATTATTACGTTTCAATTTTTGAAATTTAATTTCAATGTCAAGATAGGAAAGTCCAATAATATTAAGTTCGGGGACGATAACGGATCGTCTAAGCCTTTATCGGGCATAATCATCGATAAGGTTGTCTTCAATAAGATCAACGAACATAAATATAATTTTTGCAGTATCAATCTATGGCCGTTATTGTAAAAAAAACAAATTTTATTGCTTTATTTAAATAAATGCGTTGTCAGTTCAAATTGGTTATTTGCTTCATTGGGAAATTTATTTATACATGTACAGTCACACAAACTTTATAATATATATTTTTATAAATTTTGATTTGTAGATTGGGAATGATCAATAAATGATTATATACACCGCCATAGTATAGGCAACCAGAGGGGAATGCTAATCTAATGGACGTGTATGTCATATGAATGTCTGGTTGTTTAATCCCCTATATTTTATTTGTTATCTGACCGTACACATACAATCATTAAAAATAATTTTTTAGTAACCCCCAGCGACTTTTTATCCTAATCTTAATTATAATTGCAGCCAGTGCGACAAAATAAAATTTCTGGGTGGTTTTATATTTACTTAGCACTAAACATGTAAACACTGAAAATATTAGGACTTATAATTTTAAAAAATGCCCACTTGCTTTGTTAGTCATTGAACATAGCAACAAACAAAAATTCATAATTTAGACTCTTGTTCATAAAACATCTCAATTTACACCCTTTTAAATAACGGCTTATTAAGAACTATGTAGAGTTATGTAATATAAAAAAGTAGTTGTGGGACTGTGTTGTTGTGTTCCAGTAGAGCAAAAAACTGTAGAAACTCGTGATTCTTTTATTGTGCATTAAATTGTGGTTACCATTTGCATATTAACGAGACGTACAAAGTTCGGATTTTCATCCTCTTGAACGTGAGATTGCCGTGAAAGCTGTGCGCCTAAAAACAATGTTTTGTGTGCTTCTTCGGCGCCATCAGGGTCGTTAAAAATTCAATCGTGTAGCATTCAAGGAAAAAATCAGCAATAACTTTTCGGAATATAAGACGCAAGCCACTTAAGAACAACAGAAACCGCAATAACGGACGGATGAGGAGTCCTCTCGCACTTTTCCCCGCACAATGCGCCTATCAAAGTTGCAAAAAATTCCAGCGTCACCGATAATAATATGCAGTAAACATGTTTTACTCGATTTTATTGAGATGGGTGGTGTCAATATTTTCCTAGAAATCGCGAGGAATGAAACCTAGTTATTCAATGCACGTGTGTACCACGATTTTCTGTGGTGTATTTCTTTAAATACAAGTACACAGCGAGAAAAGGAGTTTGCCTAAGAAAACGTGAGAGTAACTAATTATAAATTAGATAACATTATCAAGAAAAATAAGCATTTCAGAAGTTGTGTGCTCTGCGCACCCTCGGCAGTGTTATGATAATAATAGCGATGTCTTGTTGTAAATATTTATTTATTTGGCTTATTTAGCAACCATAACATTACTTTTATTGAATTTACTGGTCATTAATTTGAATTAGTGCATGCACACATGGGAATCTTCGGGGCCAATAGACTTTCTTTTGCACTAAAGACTTTTTCTAAGTGACTGCATAATTAAGGCTTTCCGCGGCAAAAGTACACATATCCATTCGTAAAATAAATGGAGATAAGACCTTTTGCTATGTATATCCGCAGCAAAAGGGCCGCGGAAGGTCTCAATTAGTTTCAATATTAATGAGTTTAACTATCCAATTGGAGAATAACTGTCATAGGCCAAAAAATGTGATAGGATCATTTTTCAGGTTTATGCAACTAGACACCCTAACTAGTTGGCCCCTATCTATTTTATTCATTACATACTGTGAGTTTTGCCCGAAGAGTAAACAATAGATCAGAATTTTATCGTCCAGTACATATATATCTACGATATCTCTGCTGCACTTTACATTCACGCAGACATTGAATGATTTACTAGGTTTTTCCTAATGATGGGAAGCTGTTAGTCATAACATTCATTTCCAATTAAATTCTACCTGTTATGCCCATAAATGAATAATTATATATTGTTTATAAAAATGCAAAACCGCATGTACTGAAATTAAACAAAAATTTGGATTTACCCGGTTTACCTGCGAGCCCTGAGGCGCCCAGAACATATTTTACATAACTTCTTTTCATGCTGTGCATTAATTATTTTAAAGAGCTTGTTTCTAATTTGACCCTTATATTTCCTCCATAGTTTATGCCATTAACGTGACAAAAACTCTGCATGGAAATGACCGATAATGCAAATAAAATTTCACTTGCGAAATTGCCGTTTCAAAACGTGGCCTTAGCAGTATTTAAATTTACACGTGGTTCCAAAACCAGCTGGTGGTACTCGCGTACACTATAAATACGAGTGAATATCGCAAATCGAATCAATTCAAGCTAAGTACTTACGAGCATTCTGGGTTAAAATCGCGATAAAGACGCGTTTCTCAGTGTGCGCTGCACAAAACACAAAACCAAACTAAAAACTGCCTCTACAGCTGTAAATGAAAATAAGGCATATACGTATACGTATTATACATATATAACTAATAACTAGTTATGTAAATTAGTTTTATTTGTTGACAAATAAATTCGTTACTTCAGATTGTCTGAACTCTGGGCCGACTTGAAAAGTGATTTAGTAAACTCCTCTCCTTTATTGTAGTGCCCTTTAACTTTAACCCTTCGATTGCCAGGAGTCGTTATACGAGTTTGATAAAAAGTAATATTTTTCGATAAAAATTCTTTTCTCTGTTTAAATCTATGATCCATTGACAAAACTTTAAAAGACGTTCCAAAATTACACCTGTAAATTTCAATTACTTAAGTAAATGGGGAACATTAAATTTGAAAAACGCAAGTCGCTGAGGCAGTCGTAGGGTTAAACATTGTGAGATTGGTCCTCATTAGAAATAATTAAAGCGAAACAAACCTTAATAGTTGCGCGAGTTTAAAATAATTAACACATCTTAAGTAACTTGAACGGGCACGGCTATCTAGATTTTTCGCTGTACATTTCCATAACACTGTCCTCACAGATTAAAAAGCTTACAATCAAAAATTTTACACACGTTGCACGTTATCATTCCCCACTATGCAGCCAACGTTACTAGATATGTGTACATTTGAATTATCCGTATACAATTGAATTACCTAACAGTCTCTCGCCTCAAATGGTATATTTACCGAAATAACTTTAAAGCGCCCATTCACATTATTTGGATCGATTGTGTGATATGTATGTTCAATATTTTTGGATCTACTTACTTTTTCCCAAGGAGACAACTCATCAGAAACTTCTTCGACGTGTCCTCGGATCTCTGACCCTCTTTTACGTTCTATTTCTATTGGAAATCAAACTAGATAAGCCAATTTTATATAAAAATACTTGGATTGATCTGTATTTTGCTCACAGCAATGTTGGTAGATTGTCAAATGACAAAGAACGTGCGCGCCCTCTAGCGACCCCGTAGGAAGTAAATGTGCCGCCCAGATTTGAATTGAATAGATTTAAAATTATTCTCGCACAAACTTTTGAATTTTATACTTTTACATCACTCCTATCCACAAAAACGCGATGACGTAGTAGAATTCTGCCCTATCACTTTATAAATATCAACAAAAACTGAAACAAAGGCAGAAATTCCGAAATTTAAAAAGATGTACTTTTGCAATAACTATAACAAAACCTGGTAAATACGTATCAATGTAAGTATATTAACAATATTTACATTTCTCAGATTTGATATTTCAACGGAAATTCAATTTAATTAAAGCCATTTAATGAAATACTAGCATAAAAACAATTATTTTCCAAAATAAAGCAAAAAATTGGTGGTGCCATCTATTGGTGCCGCGCCATACTCCAAAATCCCGCTTCAAGAAATGTCATTCAGGCCGGTACTTTCAGGTTGTCGGTTTGAAATACAATTGTTAGGTTAAGAAAACGGTTAATTTTAATAATATTGTTCATAAGTTTAAGGAATACTCTTTAATAACCAGCCATGGAGGTTTCCAACGAAAATTTGGTCACGTTGGGCCAATATTTACAACAAACTCTAAGTTCCGACGTGAACATTCGTCGACCTGGTGAGAATCTAAAATTGTTTATTTTTAAACCATTCTTACCCAGAACATTACAAACTTATACCTACCACCCAATTGTTAAACTCGTCCCCTTCATTCTTACTTAAAACAATTTAATATGATAAATAACAAGCATTATGCAATCTAATGACATGACTCATTTTCTCCAGCGGAAAAATTCCTCGAAGGTATAGAAGTGAATCAAAACTACCCGCTCCTCCTTCTGAACTTAATTGCTAAACCCGAGATGGACATGACCATAAGAGTAGCAGGTGCTATTGCTTTCAAGAATTACATCAAACGGAATTGGACGGTCGAGGATGACCAGCAAGACCGAATACATAGTGCTGATCGACTCGCAGTGAAATCCCTTATTGTCTCCCTAATGTTAAGTTCCCCCGAAGCCATTCAAAAACAACTGAGCGATGCCATAAGTATAATAGGCAAGACTGATTTTCCTATGAGATGGCCCGAATTGATCAAGCAAATGGTAGATAAATTCTCTACAGGCGATTTCAATGTAATAAATGGGATTTTGAGGACGGGTCATTCCTTATTCAAAAAGTACCGCTACGAATTTAAATCAAACGAGCTTTGGACCGAGATAAAATACGTATTAGACGAACTTGCAAAACCACTCACTGATTTATTAGTTGTAAGTAAAACCTATTAAATTTTCTTGCTTAAATTTACAATTCAATATTTTACTCTAATTGTTATTATTAAAGGCTACCATGAACTTGGCTGAAACACATGCAACCGAAGTAAATGCATTAAAAATCATATACAACTCATTGGTGCTGATGTGTAAAGTCTTTTATTCCCTGAACTTCCAAGACTTGCCGGAGTTTTTCGAAGATAACATGTCTACTTGGATGTCACACTTCCACACAATGTTAACCATAGAAGTAAAAAGTCTTGAATCTGCTGTAAGTTTTTTTAACTATTAATTAATTATACGTAATTTATGCATTCTCTGCTATTTTGCAGAATGAGGAAGAGGCTGGAGTTGTGGAACAACTAAAATCGCAAATATGTGACAACATTGCATTATATGCACAAAAATACGATGAAGAATTTCAACCTTACTTGCCGCAATTCGTCACTGACGTGTGGAGCCTTTTGGTATCAACTGGATTGCAACCAAAATATGATTTAGTAAGTTGTAAATTTACTTCTCACATATGCAAGTAATTTTCATATACAATCTTTTAGTTAGTATCAAATGCACTACAATTTTTATCATCTGTGGCTGATAGAGCACATTACCGCAACTTATTCGAGGATGATAATGTTTTACACGGCATTTGTGAAAAGGTCATCATACCAAATATGGAGTTCAGAAGTAAGTTATCCATTAGAACATTCGTGCTCATAATATAACGATTATTTTATTTTAACAGCGTCTGATCAAGAACTTTTCGAAGACAACCCAGAAGAATACACAAGAAGAGATATCGAAGGATCAGATGTCGACACCAGACGAAGAGCCGCTTGCGACTTGGTGAACACTCTCAGCCAGAATTTCGAAGCAAGAATAATACAAATATTTGGAAAATATTTAGAAGTCATGTTGGCTAAATATGCCGAGAATCCCCAGCAAAATTGGCGAAGCAAAGACTCAGCCATGTATTTGGTGACCTCACTAGTAAGCCGAGGAGCCACCCAAAAGCATGGTGTTACTCAGACAAGCCAGTTAGTTTCCGTTCCTCAATTTTGTCAACAACAGGTTCTACCTGAACTTGCACGACCAGATGGTGCGTAGCTTTTAACTTCCAACTACTTATCTTGTAATATTGATAGTAAATCCTTCATTAGTTTTAGTTAAATTTTCAACTTTAAAATGAAATCTTTTTTAGTTAACGACCTTCCGGTCCTAAAGGCAGATGCAATAAAATATATCATGACTTTCCGGTCGATACTACCAAAAGAATTAGTCATAAGCACCATACCAGAATTGCTTAAGCATTTACCATCTGAAAGTGCAGTGGTGCATACTTATGCAGCCTGTACAATTGAAAAAATATTGGCTATGAGAGATAATAACCATCAGCTTCTGTAAGTATATAAATATTGTGCATCTAAAAACTTTTCTATTTAATTTTTTGTTTACTGAAAGTTTTGCTCAGAATTAATGAAAACACTTGGTGTAGAAAAAGACTAAATCAGCTGGTGAAAACAGAAGATGAAATAATTTATATGAAAAGGGATATTGACAAAATCAGAATAAGAGAACTACTATAGTAGAAGAAATAATGAAATTATTTTAAGCAATAATTTTGTTTTAGTGTCGGTGCAGAAACTTTAGAACCGCTAGCTTCTAATTTAATATCCAATTTGTTGGGAGTTCTTGAAAAACCAGTCTCCGAGGAGAACGAATATATTATGAAAGGTTTGTGTCGATTAATGGAAAACCTGTATTTTTTTACAATTTAATTTCTTATTTGAATTTTTTAGACACATTTAAATTACAATTTGAATTTTTATTTCATTTTTTATTAACTTGTACTTTCTCATTTGTAACATTCGATTTGATTGTAGCAATAATGAGAACTTTCTCCACACTACAAGGCAAAGTCGTACCATTTTTGGGCGGCATTTTACCAAAATTAACTTCCAAGTTGGAAGCTGTCTGCAAAAACCCATCGAAACCACATTTTAATCACTATTTATTTGAAACATTTTCTTTGGCTATAAGGTAAGTAATCTATAATTTCAAGAAAAGTATTAATAATTTTTCCTGTTTTTTTTTAAGAATTGTTTGTCAGCAAAACCCAGCAGCAGTGCAATCATTTGAGGACGTCCTTTTCCCAATTTTCCAAGCCATTTTACAGCAAGACATTCAAGGTTTGCAACCAAGTTTACTACAGTTGAAGTAGCACTTTTTCCCATTAACTATTTTTTACATAACTATATATATATATACCGGATGGTCCTGGGTAGTGAGCCTATCAAATAACTCCTTTGTTTTTAAAATTGCTGTAACAAAATTTCAGACATTTGTTGTACACCAAAAATTGCATTTTTTGATTTATTGAACAACTTAATAGCACTTCCGGTTTGACCGGAAATATCATAAAATCTCTAATTTAGATAGGGAATCTCATATTTTTTGTTCGTATTCTTAATCTACAGGGTGCCCCTAATCCAGTAATACCACATTTGTAAATTTTTAAGTCACAGATTCATTTTTATTTTCAATTTTAAATGTAATATGAGGCATTCGTAAATCGGCAAAAACTTTTCTTCAGCAACTCGAAAGACAGTTTAATTATGTTTTAGAATAACATCATTCACTATTTATGAATTATAAGTAAATGAAATTTCATTTTAAAAAATCTCAATTTTTTCAAATGGAATCACAATGGACCGTCCAGATATTTAAA
>JAWQRP010002711.1:0-14868 GCA_033557875.1 Quadriops clusia | reverse complement strand
CATGGTTTAGGAAGCGCAATGCATCAAGGCAACGCATGGACTAGGACTATCCCCACCAAATATGGGCGGTGACATAATGTAACGCCGAGCGCACCCTGTCGGCTGGGTGCCAACTAAACCGCTACGGAGTCGCTCGCAATGTAAATTCTTTCCGCTGTATTCTGCATTTCGGTCAGCTATCTGTTTATCTGTGCTATTACGCATAGCTACGGCGGCGACGCGACTATTTTCCGATCTTGGCCGCTTTGTATAAGGGGTCCTAACAAGAATGGACATTTTAATCTTTGAATGAAACAAATTAGTTCAAGTTTATAAATCTTCAGCATAAAGAAAATTTTACATTTTGTATTTTCCCAAAGTGCGATATTTTTAGAAACGATCACTTATAAACATGCGGGGTTTTCAGGGGCAACTACCACAAAATGCACTTGTTCACGTCGTTCTCTTTAATCCCGCCTGTAAGAGGAGCATACTAGTTGGTCACTGATGGTACCTACTTCAAATTTGTCAGTGGATATTAATTTCTTTTCATCCTTTATATAAGTTGTATGAACATATGTCTCTTACCTACATACCTCAAGAAAATATTTTTCATCGCCATTTGAGAGATATTCTGAAAACACAGCAGCTTGCAACGTATTGATCGGATCGGTCAACACCGCAATTTGAATCTTGCAATTAACGACAACTTTTAATTTTTCTGAATTTTGCTCTTCACATCCTTTTCAAAATTTTGTTTTTGTTGCAAATCCACCTCTATCACCAGTGCTCAATAATTTAACTACATCTTAATTTTTCTGGGATAATAACATTATCTGTTCTCTTTTATAAGCAACCGATTTATTTCCTGTGCACAAAAACTAGTCTCCCCTAAAGAACGAGCACAAGAAACCGGTTTTTTGTGTACGCCATTTTTGTTAGTGAGGTGTATACATTTCAAATATCCATCTCGTACTAGTTGCCCTTTTGAAAAAAGAAAGGATTCAAATTATTGAAAGTGATTCGGAAGATAAAAAATTCAATTTCTTGTAGAAGTATTATTTATTTCACTAATGAGCCCGTACACGAAATTATAACGGGAACCAACAACTACGCTAAATTGAACTTGAGAGTTAAAACTCTTATCAAGAATCCTAGATGTCACTTAGGATGGGTAAGGAAGAATTTTGGTCCTTTCTCTAAGTCATTCTGAATATGAGCACGAAACTTTTGCCAAATATGCAGAAGTGTTGGTTAACTAAAGCTAATAGAAAAATGCTTTTTTTTCTAATGTATTAAGAAGATGCTTCAACAAAATATTTTAGCTGTTGCATTTAAAAACAATAGATCCTAGGAAGACAGACTTTAGAACAAGAATTCAAGGAATAAATAAATATTTTTCTGGAGTAAATCAATTCAAAACTTTTGGAGGGTTGAATACCTGAGAAAAATATATGTGCAGGTGAATCAGTTACCAAGTTCAAACGAAAATTTGTTTTATAACATATAATCCAAATAAGTCTACCAAATGGGGCATAACAATATACGTTTTGGCGGATTCTGAAACTTTATATGCCTACAGTATTCTTTCTTATTACACCAGTATTACTTCTGATGAGCTTATAAACCCGGAATTAACCAAGTGCACCAAAATTCTTTTGTATTTATATAATAAATTGTTGACCAACATATCAGACCCAGAAGGTTACCATATATTCATCGAGACATACTACACTAGTATTCATTTTCACAAGAATTGATGAAAAATGAAATGTCATTTAACGACGACAAAATAAAATGGGAATATCTTTCAATAAAAAATTTTTCAAAAAAAACACCAATCGGTTGCTTATAAAAGAGGACGAATGATGTTATCATCATAGAAAGGCAAAAGAATAGTTACGTGAGCACTTGTGATAACGCTGCATTTGAAAAGTAAAACTGCATGTATTTCCTGACAGTGCAACGTTTAGGGTAATTAAATTTTACTTTTTACAACGACTCAAAGAATGAATGTCAATTTCACTTGCAACATCTTATAAAAAATGCGATACAACGAAAAATAATGAAATTTTTTTAATCACTGCTAAAATAATAGTTGTCTATTGGTATGTTAATTTTGTTAAGAAGCTTGAATTAAAATAATTTGTTATCATTATTTGTTTGTAATTTTAGAACGTATATTCTTTAAACCCATACATTTTTTTTATTCCCCGCGAAAAAGGAGATTTGACAGTGTACATGGTTTCAATATGCATAACATAAAAAGTTTCGTGATAAATCAGCTGATATTTCCCAACAAGTCAGAATCCCGTGTAACGTGAAGGTCCAGGGGGACAAATTGTGGCATATGTTTGACATCCCTCCCCCCCCTCCCATTTTGACAGGGGAGGGGGTAACCTTCAAATTTCAAATGGAATGATGCAATTTTTATTTTGAAATTCGAATCTATGACATAACCTGTGTACATTGAAAAAAAAATTATTTAATTTGCGTTACGGGTTACGATTTTATTAAATAAGTAAAATGTCGTCGCGCTGACTTTTAGTGCGTCAGGTTCCGCGTTCGAAACTCATTCAGCCGCGGTGATAATTTATCCGATTAGAATGGGACGAGGTGTTTTCATGTGTGGCAGTCCCAATCGGCAGTAGAAATAGGTAAATGTTCAATAAACAAGTAAAGAAAAAACAGGTACTGTCCACAGTTAGTAAATGTGGCTTCATCGGAAACAAATATTTGCTTTAAAAAATTATTATCATTCTCATATTTTTCATTAATCCAATTGCAATATGCAACCCGATTTTTAAAATCTTCGCCATATAGTTCTTGGTGAAGACTGATATGGATTGGGGTGAAATGTATATGAATGCAAAATTCTCATTACCTATTGATGTTTGACTCAGACCAGAATCAATGGCCAGCTGTCTAGAACAAATATGGGGATTAAATGCGTCAGCTCCTAAGACTCCAATAGTCAGGTTTTCGCTAGTTTTGGAACATCTGCGGACTCTTTTCTTCGTGGAAAGGTTACCGGTACTTCATTTAAACGGTTTCCAGTCGTTTAAAGACCATGTGCGATTTTCGAATATTAGGAAACCTAATTGTCCACAACTGCTCAGCTCCCCGGTAATTTCCCATACATTCTCCCAAAAGGGGTAGCATATCAATCTCAACATTATAATTTTGTGCCATTATTACACGGAATTGGATAACTTAGAGTTTTTTTTACAGTTTTAAACGATAGTAAAGTGTAAGGAAAAGCGAATACCAAAACATGAGGTAAAAATTCGCATTGTAAGTTGTTTAAATAAATATTGAAATAAATAAACTCAGGAACGAACGTGCAAAGCGCATGCGCACAAGTACTGCACAGTCGTACTGCGCATGCGCTTTGCACATTCGTTCCTGAGTTTATTTATTTCAATATTAATTTAAATAACTTTACAATGCGAATTTCTGCCTAATATTTTGCTATTCGCTTTTCCTAACACTTCACTATCGTTTAAACAAATAAAAAAACCCGCTGAACTACCCAATTAAAACGGAAAACGAAAGCAATTGACAGTTACAACTAACATTGGTTTTTTTTTTATTATTGTTTTTTTTCTCGAATATGGGGCCTCTCACATTAAACGGCAGCGTGCAATGACTTGACAAACAGGCTACTGTAACGATATTTTATTTATTTAATAAAATCGTAACCCGTAACGTAAATTAAACGAGACACTTCTTGGGTTTTTTTTGGTAATGGTTTTATTGGCGACGTTTCGCTCCACTAAGTGGGCATCATCAGGCCAACAAGTCAACCCCGGTACAAATTGAAATTTGTACCGGGGTTGAGTTGTTGGCCTGAGGATGCTCACTTAGTGGAGCGAAACGTCGCCAATAAAACCAATACAAAAAAAAACCCAAGAAGTGTCTTGATTAACTCCTAAATCCACCACCTTGGGACTGGAACCTACACATATGTAAATTAAACGATTTGTTTCCAATGTACGCAGATTTTATCATAGATTCGAATTTCAAAATAAAAATTGCATCATTCCATTTGAAATGTCAAAGTTACCCCCTCTCCTGTCAAAATGGGAGGGGGGGGGATGTCAAATATATGTAAAAATTTGTCCCCCTGGACCTTCATTAACCCCCCTAAAGTTTCATTCAAATACTCCAACTGGTTTTGGAGATATCGTCTTGTAACATTTTAAAAAACTCACCCTGTATTTGTATGTAGTTTTTTAAAAGTGGTAAGTGTAAAATGTACATGGAGAGAATGGAAGAGAGGTGAAGACATTGTGAGAATATGAAGAATAAGGTCTACCTGTCCTTTAATAGATTAGTTTATTATTAGATTTGTTCCATCCCCTATGTCCGACTAGTTCATGTACTAGTCAGATGATCAGAAGTTCTTAAACAAATTGCGCAGTACATAAATATTTATAAACTACGCATACTGTTGATGAACTTCTGATCGTTTAACTAATATATGAACTAGTCGGACATGGGGACGGAACAAAGCGATTGTCAGATGTTAAGTGTATTAGCTTATGTTCAATATTGTATTTGCTTAAAAGCACTCAATGTTACATTGATGTTAGATGCTGCATTTGTTTATCAACTTGCCCAGTTACTTAAATCTATCTAATACCACTGAAATTGCTTCAAGTTCTTATGATCTTGTATTAATTTTGAATTACTTAAGTGATTTACAATAAATGTATTAAACCAGCTTCTGTCATGTTGATGTGTTTAATTAGTTACCATTTCCTCATTTGTCAGAGTCCAAATCAAAGAACTTCATTGATTTTGCGATTTCATTCAAAGAACAAAGTTAATACACCCAGAACAAAATGGTCCACCAATTTATTAATTAGACGATCACACCAAAGAGAATGACCTGAATAATTAATAATAACAATAAGTCCCAAAAAACGGTTTCGTTACAATATGTATAGCAAATTTAACTTCTTAAGATGTGAGCCCTTAACACGTTCGTTGCGTATGCACGTCATTTTTCCTTATAAGTATGTCCCATAGCGGCAGACCTGATACGCACAGAATGTGTTAAATTAAAGGTCTCTGTCTCCCTCGGCTTCTTCCAACTACAGGTTGTCTTTGTTTAACATGTATTCCCTGGGAAGTTCGCCCGCCGTGTATTATCACTGAATATAGAGCTATTATTATAACTATATTTAATAGTATGAAGATTGTTGGTTCCTCTTCCACAGAGTTTTAGCGATACTGCTCCCTCTTATGATTGATGAAAGTACCTCCTTGAAATAAAGATTTTCTCACAAGAACATGAAAGAGCTCCAATGAATAATCTGGACCCCAGCAACATTATCGACTGGCACACGACGTGTTTTAGTGAAATGTCGTTTGATGTTTCGTTCGCAGCCCTTTGAGGTGGCATAAATTTTTTTAGAGTCATATGAAAATCCCATTTTCACAAAAGTTTATTAAGAATCCGCAAACACACAAACAAAATTAATGCCTAACTATGTGGATCAATATGATATAAATTCCATAACGAACTAAACAGATTTATTTCATTAACAAAATTATAAAAAAGCAATACATCTAAAATTTAAAAATACAAGTATTAAATAAATTAAAGATCACAATATTATATATAATATACAATTATTTTTATAAATAATAAACCTATAAATTAAGGAACATTGAAGAAGTATTTGTAAAAATTTCAACAGTATGGAGTTTGTTACTTTCATGTATATAAAGGATGCATTTTTTAAACAGTTACAAGGCTCTTTAAAATAAGTTGAGATATCTCAAGGAAACTTCAGGTCCACATTTTTTGTAATTTTTTTAGATATGAACGGTTTATTCTTAATTTGAATTCTTAGTTTAAAGAAGAAGTGGATAGTGTTACACATTTCAGTGAATATCTTACCATAAATTATAAAGACTTATTAAAACTCAAATTCAACGTGTTTGCGTGATCGTGATATTTGAAATCACAAATTTACTTAAGCTTCATTCAGTTTTTTACCTTTCACTGCAAGCATGGTTAAGGAGGAATTCAAATTAAACGTCAGATGAGTGTCCTGCCTAGCTCACATGAACAAATAGGAGGAATCCCAATAATGTAGGCGGATGTTTTACTAACGTTTTGTACCTTTAAGCTGTTAAAGTATCAGTTTTGT
This sequence comes from Quadriops clusia, assembly GCA_033557875.1. NCBI lineage: Eukaryota > Metazoa > Arthropoda > Insecta > Coleoptera > Hydrophilidae > Quadriops > Quadriops clusia. The sequence continues at coordinate 8,725 of JAWQRP010002711.1, read as the reverse complement.
ATTATTCTATCAGTCTTCGGTCATAAAATTAACAAACATAATGTGGCCCTATGGAGATGTTTCTTTAGACAAAATTTGTGTGGGAAAGTAAAGAAATAATAGTGCAGTGTATGAAGTGTACATGTATTATTTGTTAAAATTTACATTAGTTACTATAGCTGATATAGGCTTTTTCTATGTAAATAAAAGAAACTTTTTTTTTTAACTCGTTTATTTAACGTCGTCCTATTTCCCCATCAGAGAATTTGAAAGAAACTTATTAATCAGGAAGTTGATAGGCTATGCTAAAATATATTTACACACAAATTGACTGAATTAGATATAAGTCCGTGATACCAGTTATGTTTCCAATATACACTCTTACTTAATGCAGTAGATATGGAACAGCTACAAAAACACATATTCTGTAAATATATGAAGATTTTGACATAAATTTGAAATTCTGTCTCTTAATCTGTCATCATCCTCCTAAAGTTCAAGAGTTATATCTCAAATGGTTTTAAAGATATTTTTGTAAATCTCTAAAAATTTATCCTGTATATTATGTACATATACATTACTGTGAAACTCCGAAATCTGTCAAATGTCGATAATCTCCAATAAATATCAGCATTCTCGGAACGCTTTAGTGTATATACTAACTGAATGCTAACAATCAATATTTCTTTTATTTTAACATAGGAACATCATCAATGAATGTACATAAACCTTGTCGCATATCTGTTGGGGTACCAGCGTCAGCGAAGTAAACTATAACTCTAGTCAATTGCTATCTGTCAAGAAATGCCAGACAAATTACGTTTACAAGAATTGCGGCAGTTTATAAATAAAATGGGTGGGCTGTATGTCTCAAATACATATAGCCATATTTCGAAGAAATCTTTGAAATGGTAATAATATTATATGTACGTCATAAGTGCAGAAATATTGATATTTAGCAAATAGGTATTTACCATGTATTTTGTAGGTATACAAAACGACTATCTGAATGCTGACACTCAGTGGATAATGTCAACATTGACAGAGTCCTGTCTTTCGTAGTAACATATACAACTTCGAACCACGCACTTTATTAACTACTTTGATTTTATTAGGTGAGTTAGTTTCGTTGTGCATCTTCAGACCAATCAAGACTAAAATGTATTTTGTCATAATAATGTAATAGCACAGATAACCAGATAGCTCATCTAATGCTTTTCATTAGAAATGTGATGGGTTGCCTAAGTTGGAAGAAAATTCAAAGAATAGAAGAAGAAAAAAACAACCAATTATGCCTGAAAAAAATGCAATGCTTTTACCACTCTCCACGACTTATTACAACTCCCGAAGGCCTATGAAATCTTGCATCATGTTATGCCGTGCTGGTCTCAAAAGTTAAAACCTGCTAAAACTAAATACGATATCGTTTTTAAGAAATAAAACGTTCAAATTTGACATTTATTGCCCGTAGCGTCATCTTAAAAAAGATGCCAGAACATACCCAAAAAGATGCCATTTCAGGGTCAAAACCGCAACCTTTTCCCCTATCTCATGAGCTATCTGGTTATCTGTGGTAATAGGTAAAATCGTTACTTCAAAAAATAGCAGGTTATTAAAAACAAATAGAGCAAAGTGAAGAGCTGTTTCTCACAGCATCAAAATATGTATACAGTTTACTGTTGATTGCTTATAAACTAAGTAACACCTTGTGGGAGTAGGAACAAAAAGAAGATAATAATAGTGATTACCGTAAAATCTCGAGTAGAAAACGCACTTTTTTCTCATTTTTCTTATCGAATATTTAGGGTGCGTATTATACACGATTAATGGCAGTAAAATCACAAAAATAGTCGTCATGCGCCTAACCTTCTCGTATTTACTAGAAAAAGTATTAATGCGTATTATACTCGAATATCCTTTTTTCGGAAATTATACTCTTAAAAATGGGATGCGTATTATATTGAGATATTAAGGTATTCATTTTTATAGACATGCCATTTAAAGACTATTTATTATTCATGTAGTTCATTCAGTTTCTTTTATTACATTGGTAGTTATGTGTTATTTTATACTCAGTTAATGCTATACAAATTTTTGATAATTGAAATAGATTCTAAGCCTATCATTGTTCACTTCTAAGATTGATTATATTACTAGTAGTACTAGTAGTAGTATATTGTATAATCAATGCTTTTAATATCACAAAAAAATTACACCATTTAAATGATAGTATGTATTTCCAAGTTACCGTTTGCCCCGTTTCAGTGAAACATTTTTTTACTATCATTTTATTCTGATTTACTACATCCATTTGTAAAACACACCTTTATTGAAACTACAATAATTATTTAAAAATATATAGTAAGTAAATATGCATTCATCTACTCTCACACAAAATTATTGATTACCAATTTAAATGTTCATGCAATCAGGGAAGTTTTTCACAAATTTTATCTTTACAGTTTCAAAGGCATGGGAATGATCACGTGTACTTTGAGTTAGCGTTTTTACCATTTAAGTTATACGAATGATTTTATAAAATACTAAAAATTAGACTATAAAATAAAGTTTCGAGTTATAAACGAGAGTACTTTTACGTGAGTATATACGTCAATTTTAATCATGAAGCAATTAAGCCGATATGGTAAGTTTAATTCACCTATAGGAAAGCAATGAGAAAAATGGAAACTTGTAAAAAGGATAATAAGTTTATTTTTCAACCGATTGTAGTGAAATTTGAACACACCCTAGAATTCATCATTGTCTGTTATTCTATCGAGTGAGATTTGCAAAATTTCAATTACGGAGTCAGATATGCGGTGATAAATTTACCCCTAACTTTATGTCAAATAAGCAGACAGCTCTAATAGAAAAATATGGGGTGGTCTCCACTCAACTTTCTCGTATGTTTCTAAGATGTATTAGACAAGATAAGACAGATTCACACTAGGGTTCAGGGCGATTTTTGAATAACTTTGATATTATATATACACATACATATTTAAAAAAAAATGTTAAAAGACTACTTCCGGTTGGGCAATTGTGCTAAAATATGATATCTGTGAGTTTTTTGTTATTTCTAAAGTTCTATAAAATTTGAAAGAAATTCCTAGAAGCAAAATGGCACTATTTGAAAGAGTTTCATTTCCACTTCAGGTAAACTAGTATTTCCGGTTAAACAATTGTCTTAAAATTTGATATCTGTGAGTTTTTTGTTATTTCTAAAGCTAGTACAAAATTTGAAACAAATACCTTGAAGCAAAAGGGTACTTTACTTGAAACTTCCGTTTCAGGTAATCTACCACTTCCGGTTATCCGAATAAACCTAAAAGTTGATAAGAGTTTACTTTTTAGCTAAAATGACTGCATACCAAATTTCATTGATCTATGTCAAGTCGGTTTTGAGTTATCATGTTTACACACATCTACACATCTACTCACACAGACAGACATCAACGCAAAAAAGGATCACTATACTTTCTCTAAGAGAAAGTAAAAATGTGAAATGCTCTGTTCCTCAGTGAACGTTTGCAGATTAATTTGCAGTAAAAACTATTGCAGTAGGTACATCAATTAATAAAGTCGCTAAATTTTTTCATGTAAAACCTACAAATTTGTTATAGCAATTTAGTTAAACACTCCTAGGCAGAAGTAGAACGTAAAGTGACATTCAGTGGCAATAATTTATTTTGTCAGAATCGGTGACTAGCCAAATGTTCGTCTATCTCCGTCTGATCATTCTCTTTCTTTGCATATTCGGAGTGAGTTTACATTTTTTTCTGTATCTGACGAACTTCAAAGTTTCACTAGAGTTAGCTTATCGCCTTAAGAGGGCTGACTAGTAAACAAACCGCACTTTTCAAATATCTCAAAAATTATTAGACGGAATATGATGAGGTTTTCGCAGATGCTTTAAAACATGATTTGAAAGGTAACTACAATGCCCTTTTGGCAAAATATATAAATTTTTTTTCTTTCTTATCGATTATCGTACAAAATCTCGCTGTGGTGACACATTACAACATAAAGAGCACTTTATCTTTATGAAATTTTGAAAAATATTACCAAATTTTCGAGAAATCTGAAAAGTTTGAAATGGATTCAAAATTCCCGCGACGGGATAGATATACGTTGTCTTTGACGTTAGAGAAGGACGCATGCCAATGTTTACAAACAAGTTTATTTACTAGTCAGCCACCTTAAGGACTTGACTGTTATTAGTTAAACCCATAAAAGTAATAATTGTATATTACAGTACTAATATTTGAACTTATACCATAACGACAATGTACGCCTGCCAAATAGTGACCCCTTTGTTTATTTGAAATTACTTAATATCTAGTTACTAATCTAGATAGTATTTCATAATCTTTGCGCGCATAATACATAATTCTACGATTTCTACTTGTCTAGATAGATAGTAGAAAATTCTGACTGATAGAAGAAATACAGCAAGTGTATTATTTGTTATGATTTACTGTGAAATACTTGGTTAGCCCAGCTTGGGTGAGAGAATCTGGGGCTGTTGTATTTAGAAGAGGAGGAAAACGGCAAATATATGAAGACCACTTCAAGCCATTGTATACAGCCTATAGTGTCGGCAGTAATAATGGAGTCGTAACTTATATTTTTGAAGTTGACAAACTCTGGATGGCTTGGCAGAAGGTAGGGAGTATAAAACTCAAGGTTACTGAAAGTATGGTTTCGTCTCTTGAAGTAAATTCAGTTCAACTGCCAACCATTTTTTATAATACACAATTTTCCTGAGAACCTAGGGATAAAGTTGGTTAATTGTTCTTTATGGCCCTAGCCATTAGTGACAAACAAAACCTCGAAATTTTAATTTAATTGTTTTAAATAAAATTTATGATTTGTTTAGAGACACCAATCATTTGCTTCTAAATTACAACATTATCTATATTAACATTTTGTCGCTCTGAAGATGACTCAGCGAAACGTAGACACCTGATAAATCCATTGTAAGTAATTTATTTGGCTATAATTCAACCTCCGTGGTTTAAAGTAGAGTTCATCACACTATTAAACATCCAGTAAAACCGAATATAAATATAACCATATTGTTATTTTTATTCGGTTTTTTACATATTGTTTACATATACGTGTTTCTATGGTTTATTTCATAAACACACACACACACATATATATATACATAAGTTGAAGCATTCTAATCTACTACAACCACATTCTAATGAACTATTTATATAATACAGTTAATATTTTTGTTAGCAGCTATGATCCAGTACATGATTCTTCTATGAAAATTTTTAAATATTAAATGATATAAATATACAAATGTTAATATCGATAAAAATGTGTAGGCAGGACGTGATACGAATATAAAAACTGATTCCACGGTTACAATTTTCTACTATTGAACTTAGGGTTTACTTTTTCTGGTAGCTTTTTCTGCTTTTCGTTGTAGCCTTTCTTTTACTTTACGGTCCTTCTCCATTTGCTTCCTTTCTTTCTCAGATTGCATTTTCAACTCTTTAATTTTTCTTTTCAGTTTATTTTTGTCGTCACTTGAAACTCCAAGTATTTTGAAATCTGCAGAAGTTAGTTGCAACAAAGCAGATCCATTGACTTGAAGTTCCAGAAATTTCGATACATGTTGTTCAAGTCCTAATGTTAATAACCATTGGCAAACCTGAAAGGAAATTATAATTTTACAATCATTTATTAAAAAACAGAGAAGTTGAAGCATGTTTACCATCTACGTTGGATATATATTCATAAAACCTGCAATTAATTAACAATTTAATTAATAAACATATTATTCGTTAGGGCGGACGATTGTTTCATAACCCTCGAAATTTCAGGGAAGTGCAAGCAGGAGTTTGATCAATTGGGTGCTGTGTTTAGACAGTGAGTGGGAGAAGGGACAGAGATAATTTTGTTCCAAGACAACAGTGATACGAAATTAGTGTATGAGTGAATGATAAGATCCAAAGGTGACGAGCCAACTTTTTTTGCATGGCCTACAATGAGAACGAGAATCGTAAATTCTCGATAGACCAATAAACAAAGGTGGACTGAAAATAAATCGATATGACGGAAATGAAAAAGATACAAGAAATGTTTGAAACATTGAATGCTAACTAAAGGTTGATGAGTGACAAGATGGAATGTTTCATACAAGATCTGAAAATAGTGAAAGAAGAAAATGTAACGTTGAAGAATCAAGTAAAAGATTAGAACAACAGGAGAGGAGATGAGAAGGAAGAACCTTGTTATTAAGAGAGTAAAGAACGAGTCGGAGGAAAGTATTGAGGAAACAGAAGAGAAGATAAGGAAGGTTCTAAGGAAGATTGAAGTGGATAAAAAGACATAGTTGGGGTGAAATGAATTGGAAGGTTTAATGAAACGAGAACAAGACCGATACTAGTGCAAGCTTGGAAAGAGAACATCAGGACCATGATATTGAAAAATGCAAAATTATTAAAGGGCTCCAACATTTGGTGACTACTCGAAAAAGATATAAGAAGAATGAAAAGTACTAGTGGCCCAAATGAAGAAAGCCCGGCAGAAGGGCTACACGGCGTTTATAAAAAAACAATAAACTGGTGATAGACAGGGAATCAACAAGAACGGCAAGCAGCGGTGGGCAGAAGACATCTCTTCTTGATAGATCGACGAACGGAGATTTACTGAATGACGAGTTGATGAATATTACTAGGACTGATATACCAAACACTAAATGTGGCTGGGAAGGGGGACAAATCGACAAGGGACAAAAGCAATGGACAAGGATCGGAAGGGAGGTTATATCAAGTGGCAAAACAGGCAATGGAAATGGAGAAGAAGAAGAAATGCAAAAATAAAGGAAACATGGTTAGTATAACGGGATGGAAATTGGGAATATGGAACATTCGAGGGTTGAGTGGCACTATGGAAGAAATATTGGATGAATTTGGGAACTAGGGAATTAATATTATGGCGCTTACAGAAACAAAAAGAAGGGGCTGAACTCTAGGGGTGGAGGTAAAAGTAGGATGCCTGGCAGAGAAGGATACTGCGGAAGCAGTTAAGAGCAGGGAATTATTATTTGCCAGGAGCATGAGAATAGAGCTGGAAGAGGAACAGAAAAGGAAAGTAAATATAATGATATTGTATCGACCAAATGAGGATGATTGTTTATAACATAGCAACCCTCATTTGATATATATAAATATTGCAGGGCGAGAGCACGATAGTAAATTAAATATGAGATAGAAGGTTTGCATATAAACAAACTTTCATGAGGTTTCATGTTTAGGCCAATTACAGACGCCAGAGATTAGGACCATGACTTTTGGAAATTTAGTCAATGCCGGGACTTATATTTTCTTAACATGTCGGTTTTGATTAGTGTGTTTTATTTGGAGATAAGTTGACAGTGTCAACTTTTTTAATTAAAATTACACTCACACACCCTTTGTGCACTGAAACATCAAAATAGTGTCATAGCAGTTCACTGGTTATAGTAAATCACGATAGCGCAGTAAAAAATGCATTCTGGACAGATGTGAATGAAATTGTAGAAGCCACAAAGAAATACACAAATTTATAAGAGTGGCTAAAAGTAGGAATGAAAAATCCATTATAGATAGGGTTACCATAGGTCCCGGTTTGACCGGGATTGTCCCAGTTTTAGGCATATGCACAATGTAAGTGATGATATTTTGAAGTCTTAAAAATATGGCAACCCTATGTCCTGATTAATAGAAATTGCCGACAAGACATATTAAACGTAAAAGTGAGAAGAGGCCCAGAGATCAAAAGTGGCCACTTCCTGGTACAAGCACGTACACGAATTGCAGGACATGCATACAAGTCCAAAGCAAGACAAAACCCTGTTATAAAACCTTTCATAGAAAAACTAAAAACACACAGATTAAATAAACAAGAAGTAGCGAGAAAATGCAGATTGAAAACTTAGGAAATTCTTGCAAGGAAGAGGACTGAAAAGTTAAACTGTGAACAAGTTTGGGCTTTATTCAAGGAAATGTTGTGTGAAGTGGTAATAGACACATGTGGAAAAGAAAGAGAAACATCAAGAAAGAAGCAAATTAACTTTTGGAATAATAACATCAAGAAAGAGGTTTAAAACAAAAAGAGAAAGTGGAACAATGCAATGTAACAAACAAGATAAATATGCAGAATACAAGGAACAAAGAACCAAAGGAAAAGAAATGATTAAAAGCACGAAGAGACTATCATGGGAAGACTTTGGTAAGAAAATAGAACAAGATTATCACACAAACCAAAAGCTATTTTATTGAGTCCTGAAAAATATGCGAGATGATGGGAAACAATAAACAATTAAGCAAATACGAAACGAAGAGGGAAAATTGGTTAGAAACGAAGAAGAAATTATTTTGAAAAACTAATGAGCAGTGATGAAACGGGCATTAATAAAGATTTGATCGAGGGTAACCCCAACTGGAGCGAGGAACCTAAATTCGACGATAGAGAAGTTGAGGGAGCAATCCAAATGTTAAAGAAAGGAAAAGCTGCAGGACATGACCAAATAACGGGACAAATGTTGAAAAATATGGGAGAAAATGGTTTCAAACTGCTTGCAGAGGTGTTCAAGAAGGCCATGAAAGAGAACAAAGCCCTTAAGGTGGCTGACCAGTAAACAAACTTATTTGTAAACATTGACATGTGTCCTTCTCTAACGTCAACGACGACGTATATCTATCCCGTCGCGGGAATTTTGAATCCGTTTCGAACTTTTCAGATT
>JAWQRP010002710.1:0-14872 GCA_033557875.1 Quadriops clusia | reverse complement strand
ATCATGAACATCATCAAAAAAGAATGGCGAAAAATATCAGCTTACACTACTATAGAGAAACAAACCTTCCTCCTGATAATCGACTACCTATTCGACTCCAGCTATTTTACATTTGAGGACAAGTGGTATTTACAAGTGGAGGGTTCAGCCATGGGGAACCCGGCGTCACCGGTGCTCGCCAACTTAGTGATGAACAACATTGCAGTTTTCGTAGAAAAGAGCCTTCCATTCACTCTACCTTTATTCAAGGTATATGTGGACGACACTATCCTTGCCGTACTCAAGGATCAAGTCGACCTAGTTTACAATGTATTCAATAGTTTCCATCCTAAATTAAAATTTACTATGGAGTTAGAACGAGACGGTGGTGTACCCTTTTTAGATATAAATGTAGTGCGCCATTCCTCTGGAGAAATCCAAACAACCTGGTTCACGAAACCAACTTATACAGGTCGTTATATCAACTTCAAGTCAGGACGCCCTCTTTCGCAGAAACTAGCTGTAGTTAAAACCATGAAAAACAGGATCATTAGACTCAGTAGTCCGATTTTCCACAAGGAAAACCTGTACAAGTTGAAGAATTTCTTTATGAAGAATGATTATCCAAAACACATCCTGATAAATATCCTGTTCAACCAAAACGACATAGCAAAGCAACAGAACAATGTCACACAATACTGTAGATTCCCAAATGTACCGGGTCTGTCATATGAACTAAAAAAGTTCTTAACCTTACGGTAGTCGCGTGATTTTTTGTAACATCAGTAGTCACATCGGTCTCACAGACCTAAACTTGTTTATACGACCAACCGAATGCCATTATAGCTACATATCGAGTCTATTTTAAATTTACTTTCGAGAAATTTAATATATTGTAATTCCTTTGCTAAAAAATAAAACTACTTGAGTGGTCGCAACAGTCTCGGGCACCAAATCATAACAAACTTAAACGGTCGCAACGGACCGAAAACGTTAATAACACAGTGCACTAAACAAGTACGGCAACCAAACCAAGACAAACAGTGCTGGGCCCAGAGACGAGAGCATTCATGCGCGCGCTAGTCTCTACTACCACCACGTTCCTCAATATGGCAAATAGTTACTATAGTCGGTCTCTCACACCATAGCGCGACTACCGTAGGGTTAAAACGCTTTGGTGTGGAGCTGGCATTATATAATACAAATACTACAGCGGAACTTTTCTCAAGATTGAAGACTCCCATCCCAAAAGAGAGGCGCACACACGTCGTCTATAAAGTTGAATGTATGGATGGCGAAAAGTCATACATAGGTCAAACTAAGCAATATCTATCGAAGAGGTTAGGCAACCATAAGAACGACTGCAAGAACATCAATTTGTCTAAACAAAACAAGACTGCGCTTGCTGGCCATCATTTCGAGAGGGGCCACAACGTTGACCTTAGTGTTGATGGAGTGACAATATTAGGCCATGACCCCAACCTAAAGAAACGCTTGATAAGTGAATCACTTCAAATAATGAAGCATAATACAGTGAATAAAAAAACGGACACAGACAACATCAGTGACATCTATGCACCGCTAATAACTAAATATAGAGACCGCCATGTAGTTTGATTATTGTATTATTGAGTAATTGCGACTGTCACGGATAATTATATATTGTGCGGAGTACGCCTCTGCCTTTGTTTGGTGTTATTATGTTCATGTGTATCAACAGTTGGCATGACCGACTTTGACGTATTCTATGTTGACCATAATTTTAGGCGCGAGTGTCATAACTTTTTACTTTCTCGCAGAGAAAATATAGTGAACATGCGAAAAATTTTTTTTGAGATTTTGATGATTCTCGACGTTTTGAGCGATTGTAAGTGGATTTGGCCCTTTTTTGCTTTTTTGTCTGTCTGTGTGTGTGTCTGTGTGTGTATAAACACGATAACTCAAAAACGACTTAAGCTAGATCGATAAAATTTGGTATGTAGTCATTTGAGCTAAAAACTAAGCTCGTATCAACTTTTGGGTTAATTTGGATAACCGGAAGTGGCAGTTTACCTGAAACGGAAGTGGAACTCTTTCAAGTAAAGTGCCCTTTTGCTTCAAGATATTTCTTTCAAATTTTGTATTAGCTTTAGAAATAACGAAAAACTAACAGATATCAAATTCTAGCTTAATCCCTTAACCGGAAGTGGCAGTTTACCTGAAACGGAAGTGAAACTCTTTCAAGTAAAGTGCCCTTTTGCTTCAAGATATTTCTTTCAAATTTTGTATGAGCTTTAAAAATAACGAAAAACTCAGATATCAAATTTTAGCTTAATCCCTCAACCGGAAGTGGCAGTTTACATGAAACGGAAGTGAAACTCTCTCAAGTAAAGTGCCCTTTTGCTTCAAGATATTTCTTTCAAATTTTGTATCAGCTTTAAAAATAACGAAAAACTCACAGATATCAAAGTTTAGCTTAATCCCTCTGCCGGAAGTGGTAGTTTACCTGAAACGGAAGTGTAACTCTTTCAAGTAAAGTACCCTTTTGCTTCAATGTATTTGTTTCAAATTTTGTACCAGCTTCAGAAATAACAAAAAACTCACAGATATGTAATTTTAGCACAACTGTCCAACCGGAAGTAATCTTTTTTATCTATTTTTTTTTAAATATGCATGTGTGTAATGTGAATCTGTCTTATCATGTCTAGTGCAACTTAGAAACTTGCGAGAAAGTCGAGTGGAGACCACTCCATATTTATTTTGATAGTTTTAGGGAATCTATTGGCTCTGAGGTAAAGTATTAAAGAAACATTAAGGCCTATTACTTGTTAGTAAAGGTAGCAAAGTAGTATAACTTTTTTCAACCTGTCAATATTTCCTTGAAGTTCGCTATTCTTAGGTCAATTAATTTTCTTTTTATAAATGTAGATATATTTTCATAATGATATGAAACAATATGAGTTTCTGTAAATATGAAGTAACAAGGAAATATGATATTGATGAATGAAAGACAACTTGTTGATTAATATTTAATTAAATTTGCACAATGAATTTCGGCAGACTATTACCACATATATGTGTGCTATTACTGTCTTCTACCAGTGCTAATTGTCAAGGATGTGTACTATTCAAACACCTATTTGATGGCGAGATAAAGTGACTTGTGTAATGTGTGGAATAACTTTTCATTACAATTTATTCCGTATCCTTCAAAGTAGTAACTTCCATTGGTAGGAAAGTGGATGTAATAGTATTAAAATAGTAAATTAATTACTCTATTTTCGACATTATATTTACAGTTATGTTTTATAACAATCAATATCTTTAAACAAAACTTCAAGCTCTTCTAAAGAATTTCTTAAGTTTCATTACTACATTTCTTGCAATGTTAACCTTTATTTTCTTCGACAAGACATGCCCTTCTATAATCCACGCATTCTGCAAATGCTTGAACTTCTTTTGCACATCTCATTGTTTCGTTAGGATACTGCTTATAACAATTTACCACTAATGCATGTTTATCTTTACATGGAGCTTCTTTTTTCTTTTTCTTTTCTTCTTTCTTCTTTTCCTGTTGTTTGTTGTATCCCATTTCCTCCAACTGTAAAAGCAAATTAGTTTTTCACATTTGCAAATTGTCTAAGTCATTTGTGATAAAATTAACTGCATTTATACGCTTACTGCTTTATTATATTCACATTCCATGATTTCTTGCATTTTTTCATGATTCTTTTGTAATTCTAACATTCTCTTTTCCCAATATTCATCATTCTTCTTTAAATCATTGACTGCTTGCTGCCGAATTTGAATTGAGGTTAGACTAGGTTCATAAAGAAAAGGCAACGGAGGAGGAGCACCACCATAAGGATACGGTATTACTTCGTGACTAGGTGGCCAAGGACCTCCAACATGATGTTGCTGTTGTTGTCTTCTTACCCCTGTTAAAAGAGATGCAATCTATTAATAAACATGAAATAAAAACACAAATGTATATCATGAGATATATACAAAAACTAAATAATTATCTGATCGTCGTTTAGCTTAATCCCTCGAGATCTTATGCAATTACATTACTAATATTTGGCATAACAAATTTTATTAATATCCTCTTGGTATGATTATAGTTATTAATTCATATTTACATATTTTGTTGTGGTATTATGTAATCATATAAAAAAATGTCGCGAAAAGTGCCCAAATGAAGAATAGCAAATAAAATTTCGTAAATACAGAATGAGCAAAAACTACACATGGTTAGTAAAAATTTAAACAAAACTTAATAGCTTTTTTAAAATGTTTGAGGTTATGATAGAAAGATCTAACCTTCACTTCCTTTTAACCGTTGAACTACATCATCGGAAACTTTTATAACTCCTGTGGAATCATCGTTTTCTATTGTAAGTTTTCTTGTTCGGCTATTTTTTGCTCCCATTTTAAATTTTGTGCTAACTTTAATCCGAAATGTCAGAATTATTCTGATAAAAGTTAGACCGCCATCTTTGATTTTGCGCTATCAGCGGTGTTTAAACGTCAAATCCTGTTTCTAAATAAACTAAGCTTTTCAAAGAAAATAAAACAAAAATTCCTAAAAAACCTACACATTATTCAAATTATTAAATACGTTCATCAGATTATAATTTTTAACGATAATAGCTATTCTCTTTTCTTACCTACTTAAGAATTGAATAATTAAATTAGCAATTTGAAATATTCCTCCTGATGAAATAGTTTTCAAATAAGGTATAAATGTACATATTATTTTTGTTTTCAATTGGACTAAAAATTTTATAATATTTTATATTATTTTGGGGCGTTTACTTTAAAATATGTATGTAGAGTTCGAACAACAATAACAACTAAATAAAGATGTACAACTCAAGTATATTTTCATAAAAATTTCAACTTTGTATTTTATGTACCAAATACAAATAAATGAAAAAATGTTAGAGATAAGGAATGATAGAGTTCTTATCTGCATAGAAAGTACTGCAAAATTCAGCATAATATTTTTATTGCAAAAGTGGGAAAATTATGTGTTATTGGCCGCAGTGTCTCGGTGTGCAAACTTGATCAGCACACAACTTGTGCTTACGTGACGTCAGTAACGTACGTCATTCAAAACAAAATCTTTCCTGCAAAACTGCATTTGATTCTGCAAAAGTTTAAAATTTTTGTCCTTAACTTTATTTTTAACAGACAATATCTGTCACTTCGAATGTGAACGTACCATAAAGGCTAGTATGGCCAGTAAGGTTACGACGAACATTTCTGAAATAGATAAAAAACCATGGGATCCAAGTCAGCTTAGAAAATATGAGTTGGTTTTTGATCAAATCCCTCGTCTACACCATAGTGACCCGAGAGTCGATGACTTAATACAAGAACACGTGAGTGTACAACCCATAATTTAAGAATAAAAAAATACAATATATGGCAATAACCTCAAAACATGTTTTCCTTCGATAATTTTTCTTCGGCACATTTGAATATCTACATAGATTAAATATCTGTAATATTACTTACGTTATATCAATTTTATATCTTGTAAGTGTGTTTCGTAGAATTTGAGAAATCTGTTGTAATTGCATTCAAATGTTTACATCAGCATTTGTAGGTTAAAGCTTTATAGAAATTACACCGAAGTATCGCATATATTGGATTTTAAAAAATTATTCAAGTTAAAATTAAAAAGATTACATTAAATTTAGAGTAATAAATGTAAATATTATACACAATTTTAAAAAAAACCTTTGATTTTATTTTAATTTGATTGTATTTTATTTTAAATAATTGATAATATGCACTTTTTCCTTAACGAATTAAAATAGTTAATACCTACTCAGTCAAAATAAATATACTTTTAATGTACGTAAAATAATTTTATTGTATGTCAGCGAAACATTTGTCATGTACCCTCTCAGTACAGTGATAACAAAACCATTTACAAATGAACTCATATGTCTTCCATGGTTTCAAGGACAAATCTTTTAGGCGTTTTATTCAGCCAAACTGATTAAATTAATTATTAACTAATTAAAATTTTTATTTTCAATTTGGTTCTCATGTTCCAGAAACCTGTTGTTATCACAAATTCTGGTTTAGTTAGTGCCGCCTCAAAATGGAATTTAGAATACTTGGAGAAAAATATGGGAAGTGGAGATTATACTGTATTTATTTCTAGAAATCACAAGTTTAAATATTACGATGATAAAATTGGAGCTAAATTAAATACAGAAAGGGGCGTAGAATTTACACCACCTACTAAAAAGGTCGATATGAAGTTACCAGAGTTTATGAAACGATTAAGAGAATGGAAAAGAGGCGATGATAGGTTGTTTCATTTAAAAACATGTATTTAAATTGATTGTATACTATTGAAGTTTTTAATATACTGTTTCAGGTTGTATTTACAACAAGCACTTAATATGACTGTAGGACCTGCCATTGTAAAAGATTTTCTACATTTTGATTGGGATTTTGTCAACGGCAAACAAAACAAATTTAATTGGGGCTCTTTAACGTCAAATTTATTACTTGTTGCCATGGAAGGTAATGTAACACCTTGCCATTATGATGAACAAGAAAACTTTTTTGCACAAGTGCATGGATATAAAAGGTGCATACTATTTCCACCAGCCCAATTTGAATGCTTATATCCGCATCCTATTTATCATCCTCATGATAGACAAAGTATGGTAAGTACGGAAACTCTCTGAAATTTAGTTGCTCCTTCCAAATCATGGTATTGCAATTCAGTATATAATCAAACATAAAAACATCACTGTTAAATATAAAACAAAAACTCTAATCATCCCGCAATGACTTCTTGAAAATATAAAAATAAAAATAATTAAAAATAAAATAAGAAAAGGAAGTACGAAAGATTATATATATATATCACGTGTTCTTTTTGAAATGCCGGATTTTTTGCGTTACATTTCAATCCGAACACCCTGTATATTCTCTATACATTGGGCAATGGATGTTTAATTTTTGCTTCTGTGTTTTTTGTCGCACTCTTGTGCAATCTATAATAATAATGGGTAATATTATAATAGAACTTTAGAATATATACACAAAATAAATTTGTATATGCTAAAGAGCGGGAAGAAATGACTTATTATTTTGTTGTTTTTAGGTTGATTTTGATAGGCCGGATCACAGCAAATTTCCAAAATTTAAAGAAGCAAGAGGTTGTGAAGCTATTGTAGAACCTGGTGATGTGCTGTATATTCCTATTTATTGGTGGCATCATATTGAATCATTGATGCGTGGTGGTCCTACAATCACAATCAACTTTTGGTATAAGGTAATGAGGGAACCATTTAAATTACCTATGATTTAACAAACATGATTTTTCTATAGGGAGGACCTTGTGAAAATATTACATATCCGTTAAAGGATCATCAGAAAGTAGCTATTATGCGTAACATTGAAAAGATGATATTGAGTGTTTTACAGGACCCTAGGGAAGTTCCACCTTTACTAAGAGCATTAGTTTTAGGCAGATATACTGAATAAGTATTGCTTAATTACTTACCTCTCTGTGATTTTCTAGTATGAGGAAAAGTGACTATCGTTTTACCGAAATAAAAATTTTGCAATAGACGTTATTTTTCCTTATAGGGAACATGTATTAAATGATTTTGAAGCCAAGTCTTAAAATTTTCTATTTTAACAAATATTACTGGTAATTTTCATATGCAGTTTGTTACACCTAAAAGGTCAACACATGTAATATTTGCTTTACTTATAAAATTACAGTCATACCTATATTCATCAGAATAAGTAGTAAAGAAAGCTTTTTTAATTTAAATTCAAAGTAATAGGAACTTGCATTTCTGTTGCACAGATGTTTGTTCTTGCAATTGATAGGTATCATGAATTTATTGTAAATTTAGAATAAAAACATACAATAAATCCGTCTATATATCAAGAGCAAAGACATGCCCTCTGCAATGTACTGAAAACGTTCTTAGAGTTTACTACTTTGAGGCAAAACATTTTCCAATACTTGAAGTTGGTGAAATTGTAAAAGGAAAATGTTTTATTATATAAATTATTTATCAATTGGGTAGTTAAATGGTGTTTTGAGACAATTATAAACGCTAGTAAAATTTCAGAAAAGCAGATTATCAAAGTTGGAATAAAAATATTCTTTTAATTTAAATAAAAGTTTAAAATGAAAACGTTGATTTAATAGCTATTCACAATTTGCAGGTGAGATCCTTTAGCAGTCTGATAGTTGTCATGAGTTTTACGGCAAACTGCAATTATATTAGTTCACATAAGAAAAAACTTTTACTACTAAATTATAAATTTACATATAAGTTATTGTAATATACCGGGTGGTCCTAGGTAGTGGGCCTATCAAATAACTCCTTTGTTTTTTCTAAATTGCTGCAATAAAATTTCAGACATTTGTTGTTCACCAAAAATTGCATTTTTTAATGTATTGAACAACTTCATAGCACTTCCGGTTTGACCGGAAATAACATGAAATCTCTTATTTAGATAGGGAATCTCATATTTTTTGCTCGTATTCTTCATCTGCAAGGTGCCCCAAATCCAATAATACCACATTTGTAATTTTTTAAGTCACAGATTCATGTTTATTTTCAATTTTAAATGCAATGTGAGGCGTTCGTAAATCGGCAAAAACTTTTCTTCAGCAACTCAAAAGACAGTTTAAATACATTTTAAAATAACATCATTCACCATTTATGAATTATAAGCAAATTAAATTTCATTTTAAAATATCTCAACTTATTCAAATGGAATCACAATGGGTCGTCCAGATATTTAAAATCTACATAATAATACGAATACGTTGATACCCATATTAAGCACCTTTGAATAAAACTAAACTATCAAATTATTATATTAAAAAACCATTACAGTCTCACCGGTAAAACTATTTAACAAACTAACTTTTTAAGCAGAACTAGCGAATAACTAGTTTTTTAATATAATAATTTAATAGTTTAGTTTTATTTAAAGGTGCTTAATATGGGTATCAACGTATTCATATTATTATGTAGATTTTACATATCTGGACGGCCCATTGTGATTCCATTTGAAAAAGTTGAGATTTTTTAAAATGAAATTTCATTTGCTTATAATTCATAAATGGTGAATGATGTTATTCTAAAATGTATTTAAACTGTCTTTCGAGTTGCTGAAGAAAAGTTTTGCCTATTTACGATCGCCTCGCATTAGATTTAAAATTGAAAATAAAAATGAATCTGTGACTTAAAAATTTAAAAATGTGGTATTATTGGATTAGGGGCACCTTGTAGATTAAGAATACGAACAAAAAATATGAGATACCCTACCTAAATAAGAGATCAGGTTATTTCCGTTCAAACCGGAAGTGCTATGAAGTTGTTCAATACATCAAAAACTGCAATTTTTAGTGTACAACAAATGTCTGAAATTTTGTTGCAGCAATTTAAAAAACAAAGGAGTTATTTGATAGGCCCACTACCCAGGACCACCCGGTATATATATATATTTATTTATATGTTACGGCCTGATCTATATGCTTATATAAAATTAGTATTATATTTGTATATAAATTATAAGATACTTGCTAATATTTGTAGACTACTACATGTTTCAGCCCACTCTAGGGCCATCGTCAGGTAGGTGAAGAAATTAAAATTCTTGAGATCCAAATATCTCTTCAGATGTTCCATAATTTATTGGGTTGTCAGTCACAATGACAAATTATAAATAAGTATTAAACCCAAATATTAGCAAGTATCTTATAATTTATATACAAATATAATATTTTAAAATATCAGCTTGCTGGGTTTAATACTTACTTACTTACTTACTTACTTATTTATAAAATTAGTAGTTTATGAATCTAGGAGTTTAGACCAATAAAACAATGTTTTTTTTATATATGTCAACGCTTAATGCACGTTTATTAAACACCTAATATTTCGTCGTAGTATTACGACTTCTTCAGAGGTACCTACAATAATACAATCGTAAATGAAACAGTATTCAACAGATCCACTGGTATGTAACTTACAAAATATGTGCTCACAATGTTAATCAAAAATTAAATTAAACTAACCAAACAACACGCTTTACACCATTTGTCATTCAACATATATACAACTACACCTCTACCTCAACTCTATTGCACAGGTCTGATGTAGAGCTAACGCCGTTACAATTTAATGCGAATTGCCGTCCACGAACTTTAACTTCTTCTTATTTCTTGTCTCAATCTTTCCTTGTGTATATCTAGTAAAAATGTATAGATTGTACTTAGTTTTTCAATGTCCTTGGAATTCATACTGTTTCCGTTAATTTGAATGTAGCACATTTCTAAGAATAGTCGTTTATTCAGACTTCCTTCTATTCTTAAAATTCTAACATTTTCATAGTCAACTTCATGTTTAGTTTCATTCAAGTGCGATGATAATGCACAGGCATTTGGTTTTACTCTGGCATCACTTTTATGTTGTGTAAGCCTTCTTCTTAACATCTCCGATGTCATTCCTACATAATCCAAGTCACATTCACATTTTAATTCATACACTACGTTGCTTTTGTCTAATTTATCAACTTTGTCCTTTAAGGCACTGAAAAACAAGGAATTGACGGTTTTGTTATTATAGTTTGCAATCCTTACATCATATTTCTCTGCTATTTTTCTGATTTTTGGCGTGATTTCTTCTATATACATTAATCTTCTGTATGTTATTGTAGTTTACTCTTCTATCTCTTCTCTAATTATCTCCTCTTCTTCATCTCTATTCTCATTTCTGTCTCTTATACGTTCTTTTCCACACAACATTCGTTTTAGCAATTTATAGGGATAGCCATTATTCCTCAATATTAGTTCTAATTTCTTTAATGATTGTTCTGTGTATTCCGGGTGTGTAATTTTGATAATTCTACCTTTCAATGCTGTCACTAAGTTAATCTTTTGTCTAATTGGATGATATGAGTTGTAATTTATCAGTCTTCCTGAACTGGTGGGTTTGAAGTACCATTCCAGTTTCACAACATTATCAACTCCCCGGTGTACTTTCGAGTCTAAAAATGGATACATCTATCCTGTTCTTCTTCCACTGTATATTTGATTCGATCTTCAAAGGAATTTAAGATTTCCAACATCTTGTCTACTTTTTGGGCAGGTACACTACAAATGATGTCATCCACAAATTGATGTAGAATATCCACAGCACTATCAAACTTTTCTAATGTGTATCTGAGAATTACATTTATCGTTATATCCGCTATAATAGGTGAGAGGCAGCTTGCCATTGGGGTACCAAAAATTTGTCGATAAAACTCGCCATCAAATGTAAAATATGTAGACTCAAACAAAAATTCTAGGATCTCCATAAATACTTCTTCGGTCATTGACGTATGTACGCATATCAAATTCCATCTTTGGTGTATTATGTTTAATACTAACTGCTTTGGTATATTTGTAAACAACGAAATCGCACCATATGAGACTATGACTTGATCTTCTTTTAATTTTTTGCCATTTACTTTATTAGCGAATTCAAACGTATCCTTCACCCTGTACATGTTAAACTCTTTAAATGCCTTTGATAATATGTTTGCGATATATTTTGATAATTCTTGAGTTGGTGAGCCTATACTTGACACAATAGGTCTAAGAGGATTCCCAGGTTTATGAATTTTCACCAAGCCATAGAATCTTAGAGAAACTGCCTTATAATTGCTTAAATTTCTTGCACTTTCATTTGTAATGTATCCTTCTGTTTTTAGTTTTCTTACTAATCCTAGATTCATAAACTACTAATTATATATATATTATTTCGGAAAACCAGGAATTAGACCAACTTTTTAAAAATAGTTTCACACTAATTTTTTATATCACCTTATATTCCGTTGCTTGATGGCAACTTCATCAGAGGTACCTACAAAATAACATTACAATAATGATTACAGTATTCTTAAAAAATAATAGTGCGCGCACAGCATCACCTGTGCCGAAGTCACACATGTTCGCCTGCCTAAATATGTTATCGTGCCAACCTTCTTTTATGAAGTTTAATTAGATATGTATAAATTAAGCTGATTTTATCTTTATCTGTCTTATAATCCATCGAGTTGTCGTCCATTTGTATAAAAAACATTTCCAAAAATAATCTTTTATTTTGATTTGGTTCCAATGCTAATATTTCCACTTCATTACATTGAATTTCATGATTCGTATTACTTACATGTTGTGCAAGTGCGCAAGCATTTGGTTTATTTCTCACATCACTTCTATGCTGGGTTAACCTACTTTTTAACATTTGTGATGTCGTACCGGTGTAATTCATATTGCATTCACACCTCAATCCATAGACCACATCACTTCTAGGATCTCCGTAAATAACTCTTTTGGAATAGTAGTTTGTAGACTTATTAATTCCCATTTTTGATCAATTATATCCAATACCAACTGTTTCGGTGCAAATTCAAAAGTATCCTTGACTCTATACATATTGTGCTCCTTAAACGCTTTTGATAATATATTGGCAAAAAATCTTGACAACTCTTGTGTTGGAGTACATATACTTGAAACAATGGGCCTTAATACGTTCCGTGCGTATCGGTTCTGACGCTATGGAAAGTATATGGGGCTATGACGCACAAGCGCATGATACGCAGCGAACGTGTTAAAGGATTTCCTAATTTATGTATTTTTACAAATCCATAGAACTTTGGTGGAACTGCCTTGTAGTTACTCAAATTCCTCGCTTCTTCGTTTGTAATGTGCTCTCCGCCTTATAGTTTTCTGACGAATGCAATATTGTTTCTTTCCACTGACCTAGTAGGGTTAAATCTCAGTTTCATATATGTCGATTCATCACGAAGGAAGTCTTCCATTTTTCGTTTATAATCTTTGTTAATTATAACTGTGACTTAGCTTTTATCCGATTGAACTACATATTAATAACTCCTTATTGTTCTTTAAAAATCTTTGCGCATCTTTAACAAAACCCTCCAAAACATTGCGATTGTTTGATATTATATCGATAATAATGAAAGAGAGGACGAAAGTAGAGAGTTGCAAGAGGATCAAGCGGATAGCGAAGAAGAGAGAAAAGTATGTAGGAAATTATGATAAACAGAGGAAATGACACCAAGAGTCGGGAAGATAGCACAAAGGTATAATATAGTTATTGGGAATTATAGCAAAAAAACAATCAACAGTTTGTTTTTCAAATCACTGAAGGACAAAGACCAATCAATAAAGAATAGAAGCTATTGGATCTTCAATGTTATGATCTTAAAATTAAGAACATTTAAAAAAAAGTGTCCTACTTATACACTGATAGACTCACTCTACTGATAGACTCACTCTACTTATAGACTGATAGACTCACTCTACTTATTTCGGTTTATTATCTCTATTTCTTTCTCTAATTAGTTTACACTACTGTTCTTGCCTTTGTTCCTCTCGTTGAAAGTGTGTCGAGAATTTCAGTTTTATTGCCGATTTTATTTCCGTCATTGATGATAATTCCTGTGATAATCCAACGGTCTAAATTAAGAGCCGACTTAATTTAAACCACAATTTGAGCCAACATAATTTAAACCACCTTAATTTAAGCTACCTTAATTTAAGCCACCTTAATTTAAGCCAACATAATTTAAGCCAACATAATTTAAGCCAACATAATTTAAGCCACCTTAATTTAAGCCGCCTTAATTTTTTTACCGTTGTAAACAGCAATTATCACAAATTAACTTTATTCTTGTTGACCAAGTGGGAAGTCGGTTTTATTTGCCATTTTAATTGAATTCATTGGGCTCCTTCCTCCTCATCACAATTGCAGATAACGATCTCACCTTCGTCTGCTTCTCTGGTTCATTAATATACAGAGTAGTGTTCCTGCTAGTGCGCAGGGTCACCCGAAATAAATAATAAAATAAATAAATAATAAAATTCGCAGTAATTATGAAATTTTAATTCGTTTCCTAACTTTTACATTATTCCTTCTTGGTTCCGTTTATTTTAAAACGTTTGTTGTTTCATCTGACCCGTTCTTTGAACAAGTTAGAATTATATAAATTTTTATATTAATAGTTATTGTAAGAAATAGATAGAATGTGAGAAAAAGAATGAGAGATAGTCAAAAGGAGAAAATAGAAGATGTATCCTTTTTTCAAATAGGTTAAAAGAGAGAAACGTTCTAGGGTTTCATTAACCCAAATTTTACATTTATGGAGTCCAATATTTTCTTCTGCTTATATGACCTCGCCCAATCTTAATTCAAAACAATAATATTAATAATAATAATATTAATAATAATAATATTAATAATAATAATATTAATAATAATAATATTAATAATAATAATATTAATAATAATATTAATAATAATAATATTAATAATAATAAAATAAAATTGATAATAATATTTAAATGAGACCAAAGAAGAATAATAAAATGTAAATACAGTGTAATCTCGGTAGTCCGAACTTCGGTACTCCGAACACTCCAGTAATCCGAACTGGCGAAACAAAGAATAATTACTGACTTCTTTACAAAAGACTGATTTTTATTTTTTAATGTAACTAGAATTGGACGTCTGAGTGGAACAAACGTAATATTCCAAAAATATCAAAAAAAAAAGTTGGGATAGCCATTTTGTAGTTTGAATATAGGTCCATCGTTGAGCGGAACAACAATAACATTTTCGTCCATCCTATCTGTTGAACGAGGCTTAGAAGTTTGAAATGAGTGGAAGAACAAGAATATTCCAGGAATGTTACTGTTTTTCTACTCACCTGTTTGATTTGTGAATAGTTGACACTGAAGTTTTGTTGAAGTGATACGTTTTACTTAGTAGTCTTTAATTACGTTGGTTTCAACTTATAAAGTTTCGAACTTATCAGCAAGTGCCAAGTTTAGTTTAAA
>JAWQRP010002709.1:0-14874 GCA_033557875.1 Quadriops clusia | reverse complement strand
ATGATCTTCAGCGCCTGAAGATGACCCGGGAGGGTTGAAACCGGT
Organism: Quadriops clusia; assembly: GCA_033557875.1. Lineage (NCBI taxonomy): Eukaryota > Metazoa > Arthropoda > Insecta > Coleoptera > Hydrophilidae > Quadriops > Quadriops clusia. The sequence goes on along the minus strand of JAWQRP010002709.1, from coordinate 14,829 downwards.
TGCCTAAAAATATATTTTAACAAGGAAACGACATCTTTATTATTAACTTACCTCACCTTGTTGGGATTTTCACGACTATTATAAATTACCTTGTCAATATATACAATAAATTTCTAATTAAGCCATTGTTACATACATCACTACGTTATAGCATCCATGTATATTTTTTACGCATTCTCCGTAGATCTTATCTGACATGGAAGACTCACAGATGTCAGTCCTCCCTCCCGATTTAGCCGCAGAAGCACAAACTTTGCGTCGGGACTGGGAGGCTCGGAATAGACAGATGGTTCAAGAACGCTTCTTCCAAAGCAACTTAACAACTATCATACGCCACTCGACTCGTGGTCGCTTAGGTTCTCGATTCAACACACATCTGCTTCCGCAGAGGGCACAGTGGAATACCTGGGGTCGAACGCCCGAAATAATGGCAGGAAATTCGAATAGCAACAATGCAAGGATTCGTGGTAGACAGCTTCTCGATCACGAAAGCTTGTCTTGTTTACTCGTTCTTCTTTTCGTGGATGATCCCAAGTTAAACACCGGCCGTTTGCATCGTGTTATCAGGAACCTTTGCTATCACGTCCCTACTAGAGATTGGGTAGTAAAAGCGCTGCTTTCGATCATCGATCGAAGTGTTCATGTGAAACCTGATGAAAGTCTAAATAAACCGAAAAGGATGCCACGACCTGGACCGTTGACTAGCAAACTTTTGACTGATGTGCGTAACATTGGAAATGGTGCAAATTGGTTGAACATTCGCATGGAAGCGGCTCTGGGATGTCATGCCAACGTGTTCATAGTAAATAGAGCAACAGGCAAGCGCAATGATAAAACTAATCCGTCAACTGTGACCATACATCCTCAGGCTGCGCCCATCGTTTGCAGAAATGCCCTTGATTTATTTACTTCATTATCCAGAAGTTTCCCAACTTTCTTGTTGCCTCTTAAGTCCCGAGATAAGGCGAAGGCGGCCCCCGTGGGGAAATACAAAGCCGATAGTACGGACTTCTGGGATATGTTGCTGAAGTTAGATGCAGCTAGCACAAAGAAAGGAAAAAGTTTGGCAAAGACCCACAGTAATTTGAATTTGAGCAGCGAAACCGAGAACACCATGCTGACGTTTGAGCAATCTGCTTTCGGGCAACTCATCAACATGCTAGCGGCACCTGTGATCCGCAGCAGCATTCAGCTTACAGACAAGTTATTGCGTTTATTATCTGTGATATCTTTGGGTTTGCCGGAACTATGCAAACGGTCAGGTTCAGATTCGTCTGCGAATAAAAACACCTACCAGAACTTTGAAACTATCAATGCACCGGAGACTGCTCTGAACTTGGCAGTCAATGTCTTAACGCACAAGAGCTGCTCTGAAGAGGGATTGGAGGAAGTAACAGCATTGCTGTTAAATCTATCTAACTGTTCGTTGGTCATGAGCAAAATCATTTTAACTCTTCTTTTGAATGGCGCCCTAAGAATAGGCGAAATCGTAAGAGGACAGATCCACGATATGCTGGAAGAACTGCAGAACGTGCATTGTCAAAACAAGCCGAAGCAAGAAGAGCCCACTGCTAGTACCTCGAAAGGAGTCTTGAGCAACAGATTTACCAATGAAAACGTAGTTATTACCGCATCGACCAAAGTTAAAGCTGCTTGTGATTTGCAGTTACCTTCGATGGCCCCTCTTACTTCTAAATCATCTAGTCAAGTATTCTTTTTAAGAGTGTTGAGAGTCATCGTCCAAATAAGGGATGCCATTAAGAAAGGAATTGAGAAGGCGGGACCACTGACACAAGTGAAGGAAACTCAGGCTCGACTTGTTCCACCGCTGAGTACTCAACTAGAGGACTTGGAGCCACTCTGGAACACCTTAAGCCAATGTCTCTTGGAATTAGAGCATACACCTGATCATCATGCCGTCCTAGTTTTACAACCTGCTGTAGAAGCGTTTTTCTTGGTGCATTCACCTCAACAAGATGCGTCGAGCGAACGTGAGCAAAGGTCTGTCAGTCAGAGTCAGGGAGAGAATCAAGAAAACGAAACAACTTCTGCTCCTGCTCCTCCTGCTGCTACACCTGCCGTGCCTGCTGCACCTACTGCACCTACTGCACCTACTGCTCCTGCTGCTCCTGCTGCTTCGGCTGTTGCCGCTGCCGCTCCTGTTCCTGCTGCTGCGCCTGCTGCCGCTCCTGCTGTCGCTCCTGCCGCGCCTGCTGCAGCCGCGGCCGCAGCTGCTCCCGGCCCTAGTCAGCCTAGCCAGCAGGCTCAGACACAGACGCAGACTCAAACTACGGAAACACCTGCAGATGCCGATCAAAAAGAACAGGCGCGAAACAGAGACCAACTGAAATTTTTGAGTTTCGCTGAAAAGCACAGAACGGTCCTCAACCAAATCTTACGACAAACAACGGCCCACTTGGCCGATGGTCCGTTCTCTGTGCTCGTCGACCACACACGAGTACTGGACTTTGACATAAAGCGCAGGTACTTCAGAACTGAGTTGGAGCGTCTTGATCAAAATCTGAGACGTGAGGAAACTGCTGTTCACGTTCGACGCGAACACGTCTTTGAAGATTCCTTCAGGGAACTATACCGCAGAACTCCGGAGGAATGGAAGAATAGATTCTATATTGTATTTGAAGATGAAGAAGGGCAAGATGCAGGTGGCTTGCTCCGTGAATGGTACGTCATCATCTCGAGGGATATATTCAATCCTATGTACGCCCTCTTTACTGTTTCACCCGGAGACAGAGTTACATATATGATTAATTCGGCTAGCCACTACAATCCCAACCATCTTTGCTACTACAAGTTTGTTGGACGAGTTATTGGTAAGTTATTTATGTATTCTTATTTTTTTAAATTTCAATCTCTTTATTAAATGTCATTCTTTTTGTATCTGTGTATTTCTTTTCACTTTTGAGAGCACATTTCTGTATTTAACCGCTTAATACACAGCTCTGTGAACATCACAAACACAAAATATTCTGTTTCGGTTCGTTTGTTAATATAAACTTCGTGGAGGATATAAATGAAGTACTCCTTCTGTCCCATAATGATAGTAGCAGACGACTAATCTCATTTGTGCCATAATAAAAGTAACAAAGAAAAATAAATTAAAACAATTATTTTCAAAAAAGTAGATTAATTTGAGATAATTAAAAATATTACTGCTAGTTATTATTTTGAGTTAATAAGGGATTATTTTGAGTGTTCAAACGGTTTCTGAATTGTTCTTTAATTTCATTACCGATTCAGAAAAAAATTAATTAAATTAAATTACTACAGTAATATGTCACATTTGGTATAAAAATGTTCTTATTCAAATATGTTAAATCCATTTATGTTACGGTTGATGTTTGATGCTTGTATTTTAAGAATTTGAGTTCCAGGTCTTTGTTTTGTTTATTTCAATATGACTATTATGTCGTACCATAAAAATATGGTGTCAATGCTACAACTGTTTGTTTCACTGCTTTGAGAAGAGACAAATGTTAAATTCCTTAGTTTATTGATAAAATAAATTTTATAATTTCAGCGAAAGCAATTTATGACAACAAACTACTTGAATGTTATTTCACGAGATCTTTTTACAAACACATCTTGGGCATATCTGTGAAATACACAGACATGGAAAGTGAGGACTACAGTTTCTACAGAGGTCTTGTATACCTCATGGAGAATAACATTAACAATCTGGGTTGTGACCTCACTTTCAGCACGGAAATAAATGAGTTTGGGGTCACCGAAACCCGGGACCTCATCCCCGACGGACGCTATATTCCTGTGACTGAAGAAAACAAAATGGATTACGTAAGACGTTCTTGTCAGATGAAGATGACAGGAGCTATCAGACAGCAGTAAGTGATGACTTAACATTGCAATTTTTGCTAAATCGACAACCTTTACTAAACATATTTTCTTTCCAGGCTTAATGCTTTCCTGGAAGGCTTTTATGACATCATTCCAAAGCGACTCATCTCCATTTTCAATGAACAAGAACTGGAACTGCTTATTTCGGGTCTACCCAACGTGGACATTGAGGATTTGAAAGCGAATACAGAATATCATAAATATCAGGCAACTTCTTTGCAAGTAAGTATATTTTCGTTTAACTTTACAATTCAATGTGATGTTGCTTTCTATTCGGTACTAAATAATTTTTTGTTTGTTTAGATCCAATGGTTCTGGAGGGCGTTACGTTCATTTGATCAAGCAGACAGAGCAAAGTTCTTACAATTTGTCACCGGCACGTCAAAGGTTCCTTTACAAGGATTTGGAGCATTAGAGGGCATGAACGGAGTCCAGAAATTCCAAATTCACAGAGATGATCGGTCTACTGATCGATTGCCATCAGCACATACTTGGTAATATATTTACTGCATTCTTCACTTCATCCCCTTCTGAATGTTTTTGTACATTTCATTTCAATATTACTTAATTCTTGTTACTTTCATTCTAATCCTCTGATTCTTATTCTTTCACTCTAATCCTTTGACTTTTATTTTTTCATTCTTGCCCTTTGATTCTAATTCTTATGCATACATTATTACTATTTTTTTTGTTAATACTAACAAGTGCATTGGTTTTTGTGTTTTAGTTTCAATCAACTGGATCTTCCCGTTTATGAAACGTATGATAAATTGCGGTCGTACTTGCTAAAAGCGATCCACGAGTGTTCTGAAGGCTTCGGCTTCGCTTAAATTTAACTTTTTAAGACTGAAACAGTGTTAAGATTCCATAATCTGGACTTCGTTCACGAAGACCTCTTGTGGACATTGAGTTACTTTTGTTGTTAAATACCAGTAGTTAGTTGGAATTTTTCTATGTAAATACTTACTGAGTAATGTACAGAAGTATAAATTTTACATATATGTAACATAAAAAGATGTTTAGGCAGGTTCGGAAAGAAAGAATGCTCTCTGTTGCGTTTACATATATAATATTTGCATGTGCTTTAAAAAACAAAGAACTATCTGTTCGTCTTCATTTGTTTCCTGTAAAAAGAGGCATATGTATTTTTGTAAAGGGCCGACAGGCGTTTTTGACGTGATAGATTGAATTTGACAAGTCAGATTCACTCCTTAACCATATTTGTTAAAGTATAGGATGCCGTTTTTGTTATTGTCATTATAAATATATATGAATCTAAATATATATATATAAATATACTCTTTTAGTATTAGAATAACGGAATTTATTTGTTGTCAAGAAGGTGTTGCCCTTCAACATTTTTTTCATTATAGTCAACTAAGAAATTATAGTTTAACTATGTTTATTTTACTGAACAACATTTTTAGAATTTGTCATGTTTATAAGATTGTGATGTACGTGGTTCGATGCATTCAAAATATTAGTGTATTATTTTTGTAACCTTCGTGTATAATTGCTGTTCGGCTTTAAATTCAGAGAGATTATTTTAACTGGGCCAACTAAATTATTTCTTTTGCATTAGGCTAAGTTATTTGTGTAAATTTCTGTTTTGTGATCATTTTCAATAAAAAGATTTCTTTCTCACATTTTGGTATTTTTTTTTATTTTCGCTTAACACATTTATTCACTTCATTACCTTGATTTTTTTTTTCAAATTTCGCACTTTGGCAATGGTAAATATAAATAAACAAGTGCTTAATCAGAATTTACTTGATAGTACAGTATTACTTGATAGTACGGTATTTACTTGATAATACAGTATTTACTTGATAATACAGTATTTACTTGATAATACAGTATTTACTTGATAATACAGTATTTACTTAATACAAAGCAATATTGCAAAATACATGATCTTGTTATGTATTTACATAATAGTAAAATAAGGCATGTTTTTATAAAGTGCATTTGCATCATTATTTAAATATAACTGATAAGTTAAAATATAATTTCGAATTGAAGGAGAAGGCGTGGAAATAAAGATAAAAATACGTTTTAATTGCTAAGTATATCCCACTTTAAAATTACATGCTATAAAATATAAGGCACAACATCTTCAGACCTAAACACAATATAAAACGATATATCCTCTAAAACAATCCACAAGCAAATAACGCTAGTGGATGATGTTTATATTAACTTAGATTACAGATTTAATTGAATTATTTTGGAATTATCACCAGTTAATGGTAACGCAGCTCTAGTCAAGTAAGTAGGTTAAAAATGATTAATAAGGATGAATAATCACATTCGAAGAAACAAATTACTAATATTAACTTATAAAGGTAAATGATATGATTAATTCTTGTTGACCGTCATTAGTAACGGTGTTAAAAATTATAAACTAATTAATAAAAATGAATATGAGTAAACGAAATAAAAATTAACAAAAACGGCACTAAAGAAAGGTTATATGATATTCCCTCGATCCCTAAAACTATCTTTTTAAATTTGATTGTTTTGTAAATGCTTTTTTCCCTTACTTTTAAGTTTATAAGTCATATGTAAACTTATAGCATAGATGAAATACTTTTTTAAATGTATCTAAAAGAAAATAATCACATAATAAAGCTTTTTTTTAATATAAAAATTGTATTTTTTTTAGTTTAATTTGTAGAGTAGTATTTTAGTAATACAAAAATTTTCAATTTTTTAAGTGTAAAAAAAATTTCTTATTTAGATGCAAAAAAGTTTCTGATTTTTTAAGTGAAATAAAAGTTCTAATTTCTTAAATAAAGAAAAAATTTCTAATTTTACGTATAAAAAGAATTTCTACTACTTAGCGAATAAATTTTGTAATTTAGAAAGAAATATTGATTTACAAAAGTAATTTTTGGACTTCGTAAAGATTTAAACAGAAGTCATAACTTGGCGGACACATTCAGTGACGAATTTATCGCGGTCGTCAGCAAACGAATTGTCTCCGACTCCAAGGTACCATTCTAGGGAACTCATGGCATCTTCGGAGAACTTCTGGCCCTTCAGGCTTGTTATAACTTTAGCCTCCCCACTAAACCCGCTGCTTGTCAGACCCGGAGGAACAAACAAAGTTACATCATGGATCCTTCCGTGTTCTACCTTCAAAGTTATGCATAAATCCGGGCACGAGCCTTCATAATTATTAAGTAAATGCGTCGGGACTGGGAAAGATCGCGAAATACTGAATTTGGGGGTTTTCCCGTAGCACCAATCCCAGTGCTCCATGTTTTCCTTGATCTCGGTGAGTCCTGGGAACCATTTGTCGGTCGGGTTGATCATCTGGAAGCCCTTTTGCCGATTGGCCAGCTCTTTGCCTCCATCGATAAGAGAATAAGCATGCGTGCGCATAAATTCCCAGCCGATGGACGATATGACTTCATCCATTTTCACCTTAGGAGTTACATCTCTAACGTTCATGAAGTTCAATTTCTTGGGGGTAAGGGAAGTTGTGGTTTTCGAATCATTCTGAAACAAAAGGAAATAGTTTAATAAAAGAAAATACATTTTATGTATCTACAGAGTTTTAGAATTTTTCGTAAGTACCTAATCTATAGATAATATTCTTACAAACAGTTTGGGTTTTGGATTTATTTATTTGATAGTTCATGTATATTTCATTAATTAGTTTATGTATATTTATTCCTTAATTTATTTATATTTATTCTTTAGTTTATTTATATTTATTTTTTAGTTTATTTATATTTATTCTTTAGTTTATTTAGATAGAAAGAACCAATAATTAATTCTCCGATACATTCGAACAACTTTTATACTAGGAAAGATCACTTAGATAGTTTATTATAAATATACAAGACACTCCTTTTGAGATGATTTTATTAATTTTCTGACTATGTTTCACGTAATCATTATGCATTCTCAGGTCAATGGCAATTTTTAGGGTATTAAATCTTGAACCTGCATTTTCTTTCTTTTTACAGTTAATTCTATTATAATATATATGTATTGGTCAATTTTTTTCTCTTTAAAAAATATTTCAATTTTTTATCCTTAATATTATTTTTTTAATCGAGTATTGTTTTTTCTTCTATGTTCCTATTGCCATACATATAAAATCTGATGTAAAATAATACTTTTTTTTAATCCTTGATGAAAAGTGATTTTATAAAAAACTCAATGATTGTTTTTCATGTATAAAGGAAAATAGAAGAAACAACAATAATGGATTAAATAATATGAAGAACAGAAAATTACAAAGTTTTTTAAAATGAAAAACATTGACAAATATATATGTAGAATTAAAGGTAAAAAGAAAGAAACCTCTTGTTTAAGATTTGATACCCAAAAATTGACTACGACCTCAAGATATATAAATCATTACGTAAAAACTAGCCAGAAAATTAATACCATTATCTTAAGAGGAGTGTCTTGTATATTTAAACCTTTATAAATATCCTTGAGAAAAAGAATGAAACTTAGAATTGGATAGCAACTACACCTTGGAAAACTAAAAAAAAAAGAAACAAGGAAAAAGACGAATTGGTACCAATGTTGGTAAAGAGAAGTAAAAAAAATTGACAAGAACTTCACAAAAAGGAAGAGTAAAACGAGAGAATGGATAAGAGGGATATTCTGACAAATATTATCGGGGAACTGACAGGAAATAATACATTTTCATGAAAGGAAAATAAAATACTGAAAGAAAATTGGGATAAATATGAGGAATACAGAATTGAGAACAGATTGAAAAAATATTAGATCTGAAAATCTAATTTTGAAATTAGGAATGGACAACTTTATGGGGAGAAATATGCAGACAAGTTTATGGAGAGAAATATGAACACAACTTTATGATATAATCTCTATAATTATAGGGAGATGATAATAATAATGGACACAAAAGTCAAAAGAAAATAAGCTCAAAAAAAATAAATTCTTAAGTTAAATATCATACGTTAAGACAGAGAGATATAAGAAAAAAATACCAAAGAATATGTGAGGAATGACTGAGTACAAATAAGAGAGGAATAGCAGCAAAAGAAAGATGAAAAGAAGCCAAATATTTCAGTAATCAAAATGTTCCCATTGTTTATCAAAAATTGTAAATAGCCCAACCCAATCATTGTAAATAGCAATATAAGAAAGAAAAAATAGTGTATAAAGTAAATAAAAACAGCAGTTAAAAATAAAGAGATGAAATGAAAGAAGGATTTAGCAAACAAAAGAGCAAGCAAAGGAATATAAACAACACACCCACATAAGGCTGAAAAGAATGAGGGAAAAATATTGATAAAGAGGAAAAGAGTAACTCTGATTTTGAAGAATTAAAAAGGTGTTTAGAAATAAAAATTACGATGTTTACAAATAGGTTGATAACAGATATGGAGAATGTAAAAAGTAACATAAAACATAAGAAAGTGTATGATAATCTCAAATACAAAGCAAATAGTATATTTCAAATACTTAATTATAGAAAAGAACATAAAGAGAAATGGAACTAAAAAAATGCTGGATAATTAAAAAGCAATCTCCTGTCAGAACTGTACCACTATATATATGTACTAAATACTCTTTGAAAAAATTATATTCTAAGAAATATAACTTAATCTTACAAAACTAGTATTTAAGAGATTAATCAGTTATTATGTTAATAATATTATATCTAACATTATGTAATTATTAGATATGCTTTAAATGCTACATCTGTACAAATTTGAGCGAGCAAAGTTCAAAAGGAGTCATTATTTATTGTAGGGTTATCGATGAAATATTTTTTAGTACCTACTTGAGACACAAGAGATTTTGAAAATTGTATAATAATAATAATAAGTCGGTTTATTATTATTTTTATATATTTAGTACATTATTTTCTTATAATCTACTATAATAATGCGAAAATTCATTTAATTAAAATATTACAGAATTTAGTAATTCACTCCACTGTAATCTTCATTATTTAACTGTTTTGATGAAAGTAAGATGAAATATGTATGGGTCAAAACTAAGAAGAAAAGGCTTCAAGACATGCCAAGTATTCTCTTTTACAGTCTCAAAACTTAATTAAATATTTTTTTAAGGCTTTAAGATTTTATTGATTTGACGAATGTATTTTTGATAATTCTGTTTGTGGTTCAATCTGAAATGAGATATAACACAACTTATCTTCAGGCATGTGTAACCTAAGTTATATAATTCTGATAAATTTATCTTACGACAAATATGTTCCAGTCCGAAACAAACATTTCAAGTGACTTGTTTTTAATTATAACATTATATATATACATTTTTTTTGTAAATATGTTGTTTGTTATATTTTTATAAACATGTTTTTTATAAATATTATCATATAATATATAATAATATAAATAATATACTATAATGATACATAACAATATTTATTAAGTTGTTATAAAAATATAAATCGGATGATTTCGCCAAAAGCATGACTTAATATGAAGTGATAAAAACATAAATAAGTGGGTCAAATGTATGTACAAAGAGGCAAATGTGAAAATTTTTATAACTTAATAATGATGTTTGTACCGATAGGCCACTGTATGCTCTTTTGAAAAATATGTTTTGTCTAATAATTACGCAACAGTGCCAAAAATAAATGTGTAGCTAAAGGCTAATAAGGAAAATATTAGGGATTCAACAATAGGAAAAGTAAACGGTTAGCAACTGCAAGGTCAATAAACTCTATATGGGGCAGACGTGTACAAATTACAAATGCAGCTTATCTCAATTTGATAAAAATAATATATCTTTTGTTGGTTAACAAGTGAGGCACGTACTAAAAACTTTAAGAAAACTAATTCAAAGAAAGACTTACTTCTTTTTTGAGAAGGGACTGCTCAAGATCAATTTTGTCCACATCAATTAGCAATGAGCAATGGTGATAGGCATTTGATTCACCTACTTTAGAACCTGTTGCGGAAATCTAAAATTTCTGTTAAGGCAATATTAAATTTTATTAATAAAAAATTATATATATATAATAAAATATATATATTTTGATCTACAGTCTAAAATTATTTACATGTAGTATATATGTACATAATTCTTTATATGTACATTTTAAACATACGCTGTTAAATAGCATAATAAATTCATTGACATTGGGAGGAAACTCTATTTTGTTGCAAATTAGCAACAGTGGAAGATAATATATTTATAAATAGATTTTGGACTTTGACTTGGAGTGTTAATAACATGTGGCATTGAAGCCACTGCAGTATAAACTAATCAAATACTGAGAGATACACATAATTTGACAAAAGATAAGGAGTCAAACCGAATAGATTTTCGTGAAAAGAGGTAAAAGAAAAAGTATCTAAATGTTAGATATCACATGTTACCAGAGAAATGGTAACAAGCAATCTTGAAAACAAAGGAATAATTTAAAGCATAGCTGGAGTTGATTACATAAACAAACAGTCAGAGTGACCTTGTTTTAAGAATACCCATTTACATAAATTATGCTGCGTTTAGGATTGTAGAATCGGACAAAGGTCATTAAGCTATTTGAAGAAAAATCATACCCTGTTTGTTATATAAGAGTGTGTTACTATGTAACCGAAATCATGGAAAATTTCAATTTTGTTATCAAAAATAGTGTTTTAATAAGATTCGAAAATGCTGTGTGATAAAGTCAGAGCAAACACAATCGGGTCTCAGAATATAGTGCAGCTGATAAGGATAGTTAACAACGCAAATACATAATCTAAGGACGCAAATGCATAATCTAGACATGTAGTTTGTAAACAAACAAAATGGCAGACATAAAAATTGGTTAATAAAAATTAATTAGAAAATGTAAATAATAATGAGGTTTTTATGTTAGTTATAAAACTGTCGTAATTTGAAAGAAAAAAACCGTTTGAAAAATAAATAACGGGTTCCCTAAGTAACTATTTGATGGCTAAAAAAAAATCATTTGAAGGATACATTTTTGTTGTACACAGTTAAATTCTCCTTAGGCGACAAATTGGTCTTCATCATGTACTTCCTGAACAGGGCTCTGCTAACAATCTCCATGTTGTACTTGCCGTTAAGGCTGTCCGCAGGAGTGAAGAACGTCATGTTCAAATTTCCCTTGTCGTTGTACACGGCATTGCTGTTGTTTGACCGTCTGGCCAACCTAACGCTGTTTTCTTCGATGTGCTTGAAGTCGCTCAAGTTGGTGTCGACCCAAGGGTTCTGGTTGCTTCCTATGACGACACTCGGGTCGTTCTTCGTGATCAAAAGCAAATGGTGATCCGTGAAATCGAAGTTTTTGTACAGCCAATTTTCTAGGGCCAAGTTGGTGTACACATCGCTGGATTGGGATAGGAAAACAGACTTTTTTACATCTCTCTCGTTCTTGGAGTTGTTGCCGGAGATTATGGAGAGGGGGCGAGCGGGGATGCGTCCAGCGAAGAAGGCTATCTTGGATACGTTACGTTGCAATAGTGCCATTTTTGATGGGTGAGTGTGATTAACAAGTAGGGTCACTAATTTTCACGAGTAAGATTACTAATACTAATAAGATTAATGTTCCCGAGTAAGATTAATGGTCACAAGTAAGATTAATGGTCACGAATAATATTATTTTCACGAGTAATAATTTAGTTTTAGTTAAAAATTTTTCACTAATAATTTTTTAAATTTCGATTACTTTTGGACAGTAGTAAACTTGAGTTCGTTTAGAAATAGATCGTTTAAAAAGTGTTTTAAATAAACGTATTAAAAACTATAATTTGAATAATTGTTCGAATTTTGGGGGTTTTTGGAGTCTGAGTCTGTTGTGCCGTCGAGTGGATCCGCTCTAGCAGTTCACAAACCGGTTTTTATCAGACACCGTGAGGGAGATGAGGTACTCGTGAAGGCTGATGGTGAGGTGCAACCACTTCCAGGTTTGGTGCAGGTTGTTGATGCGGTAACGAATACCAAGACAGTCTCTGATGCTATATTGCATTTGCTCTCTTTGCGAGTACTGTGAAGAAAAGAACACTGCCACTACTTAACGATCAACTGCGATTTAAAAAAATTTAAATCACCCGGACTTAATAATTTTTTTAAGTTACAATTGGAGTCGAGGAATTTTCTTGAGAAGCACTGTTGGTGACGACACTGTTCGTTAAAGAGGTGCCTCTAAGCCAGTAGGCAACTAACTGATAAGCAAGTAGACTGTCAGCAAGTACATATAATAAAATACGAAGCTGAGGCAAATCAAATGATGATTGCACTGGGAGCAAATAGGCAATCGGAGTCTCTCAGCCGAGCGCGTTGTTTTATATTATTGCTCTGATCTCTGAGGGTTCTTATCGCGCGATTCAACGGGTCATTGTTAAGTTTTATCGCCAGACAGAGCGTAAACAAGCCTAGAAACTCTCTTTTCGGCCAGTTTCTGACTACTGATTATCGCTGCCGCCACGTGATCCTGCGAAAGTTTGCGAAATTTTTGGAGGATCCCCTCAGGGCGTACGACCGAATTATACCGCTATTATCGCGATCACGAGCGCACTATGTGGTAAACAAAACGGATAGGATGTGTGTAAGCGCTCAGCAGAACCTCCGAGTAGAACTCCGAACAAAGCAGCCACGACTAAAGTCCATCCAGGTTCGAAAATAGAACGCACTTTCCCCCCTTTCCCTATCAAGGAAATCTTTTTCTGTGTATGTGTTTGTATATATTATGTGTTAGGAACATAAGCAGCATATGGAGCAGTCGCGTAGAACACATATGTATACACATATGCATATGTATGCGTATGTTTCATTTCATTTTTTGTTCTTAGTGCATTTTTTATTACGTTCAAAAATGATGTAATACAGGGTGGGCCAATTTTTCCCTACGGGCATATCACCAAAAATAAGGAACCATCCAGTAAAAGCTGGAAATAGCGTTTATTTTTAAATTATGTAATAAGAATAATAAGTTTGCTGTGCGAATGGTGCAATAATCAAAGCTATGGCACCAGCGTCACATTTATTTAAATAAATAAGTAAACGTCCATTAATGGCGGGCATTCCATAAATTTATAAATACACGTGATGGGCACGCGGTGACCATGCAGGAGCCGCAGTGTTAATTCCAATGGCGGAACGATTGATACAAAGGGAGTCGGCATTCATTCATTGTTTTTCTTGAAAATTGAGCAAAAAGGAAGGACCTTTCTTGCATACTCAACAGGATATTATCTATTCATATACAATTAACAATGCGCAATTCAACTACAATGTACGCGTGCTTCATGTTGTTATGGAAGGTTCTGTGCGCAACAACAACGTAAAAATGAGCCTTGAGTAATATTATTTTGTAGGTACGCTAATGAGCCAACACCTGGACCCGAAACAATACCTTGTCCAACAGGTGAGAAGCTTTGCTTCGTTGACTTTGCCTCAGCTTTGGCTCAGTTTGGCCTCAGTCGGTTTAAACAACTGGTTAAAGCAACTTTTAAGGTCGCTGACCCTTTAGAGTCGACTATTATTGTCGTTGGTTTTAATAGACTTACCAGAGGCGAGGAGACTGCATGATTTTGTAGTTGGATAGGTTACAAGATAGGTTTCAATTGGTCAAATTTGTATCCGGAATTTCACGGGTCCATAGTCCACGAGCGAATATCTATTATACGTATATATGCCGTTGGTATCTCCATAAATAATTTGTGTCGCTGGCTGCTTCGCAAAAAATAGGTCAAAGTACAACGCTCCGCGAAGGACCATTCTTAATGTATTAATAGCTTACGCATGTGATTTTTAAAAACCGTTGTAATTTTTTTACCACTGCTTAATCACAGGTATTATCTGTTCTAATACCACACCATATATGTATATACCAGCGAATTATCATATACAGGGTGGGCCACCTAAGACGTTCACCTTGAATAACTTTGTTATTAATAAAGTTAGAACAATAAAAATTTCAAGGATTTACTCAGCGCATGAAGGACCCCAAAAAATCCTAGTAAAATTTTT
>JAWQRP010002708.1:0-14874 GCA_033557875.1 Quadriops clusia | reverse complement strand
CGTTTCGCCTGTTACTCTTGCAGGCTTCTTCAGAAGTGCATCTATTAAAACATTTTAAAATGTTTTAATAGATGCACTTCTGAAGAAGCCTGCAAGAGTAACAGGCGAAACGTTAAGGTAATGAAAAAAATGAGGAGGTAAAGGACTGTAGTTTTATGGAATAATAAATAGAAGAGACCTAGGTAATCCCAAGAAAAGAGTACAAGAATAAAATAAAAATTATTATTCCCTCTGTCCGAATATAAGAGTCTCATTTTAATACAAATTTGTGTATAAAATGAGACTCTTATTTTCAGACAGAGGTAGTATATCTAAAGCCTTGTACGAAAATTACCATATCTAAATATTCACATAAATATTAGTGACAAACACAAATAAAACAAAAAAGTAAGGATTTAGATATTTTCATCTACTCCAAAAATGAATCTATCTAAAATCGATCTTTTAAAATAATTACCTTTTCCTGTACAATCGAAACGAAAGGAAGCACGAAAATAACGTTCAAGTTCCTACACAAAATTTCTCTTAACATTAAAATTTCGGCAACTAATGTTTTCCCCCCACTTGTCGGTAAAGCGTATACTAAATTTTTTCTAGCTGATATTGGCGGTAAATTTAAACACTCTTCTTGCCATTCTAAAATAAAATATAACAAACTTATAAATTTTATAATGATTAATGCTGAAATTCTATAAGAAATAAATATAATTTAAATAATAAATAAATATAATTTAAATAATAAATAAATATAATTTAAATAATAAACAATTATAATTTAAATAATGAATAAATATAATTTAAATAATAAATAAACAAATAAATAAATTGAATTGCTTCATTCAAAAATAACGATAAGATCTATGAATGTGAACTTATAACTGGAAATACTTACGGTACAAATTATCTATCCCTCGATACAATTTAAAAAGCTCTTTAACTTTCTTCGGTAAATCAAAAAATTCCCCCAATTTCTTAAAGGCATTTTGGCTGTACTTCAAGGTGCAATTAACATCTTGGTTTTCTTTAGCAACTTTATTAGCATTTCCCAACAGTGCCTCTTTTATCATTTTATTCAGTTCGGTTTCTTCACTTGTTAGATTAAACATTTCACCAGAAAATTGTCCTTCTAGAAAGTTACTTTCTTTAAAGCTATTTTCTTTAAAGTTACTTTGAGGAACTTCTTTAGCATTTAGCTCAACGTTTTCATCAGGACCGAATTCGCATATAGTGGTTTCTAACTTTTGAAATAGGTCATCCATTTCCTTCCGATAATGTGTATTGAATTCATCGGAACCATTTTTAGCAACTTCCGCACCTTGCAATACTTTCATAGTAAATTGTGAGAAGTTAAAAGAATTCGGAAAGCTTGAAAATAAATCGTCTGAATTTTCATTATTATCAATTATTTGTTTTGTTTCATTTTTAAATTCTAATAAATTTTCTTTGATGTTTTGGTTAGCATCTGCTTTGGAAGAACTGGCATTAGGATCATTAATTTTATTTGAGAAACTATTATTAAAATTAATATTATTAATATCAATATTCTTAATAATACTATTATTAACATCAATATTCTTAATTTTATTAATATCAATATTTTTAATAGTATTAATATCCATATTCTTAATATTATTAGTATTAATATTATTAATATTAACATTATTAATATTACTGTTTAACTTTGAGAAAACTTCAGATTTGCTCTTTTCTAGCAAACTTATATCGTTTGTACAAAATGCATTCTCCATAAAAGTTTGCGTATCGTCTAGCCAACTCATGCTGCAAAAATCGATGATTTCTTCATCTTCATTTGGTAAAGAATTTTGAAGACAATTGTATGATTTAACATCATTTGTATTTTTATTTTGAAGAATTTTATTACTTGTATCGGGGTTTTGGCGAACTTGCGCTGTCTTATTGTCATGGAAAACTTGTTTAGGTGGTATGTTGATAATTTTGGAAGAAGTTTCTGATGATTTAGTGTTCGGTGATTTAGTTTTCGGTGATTCAGTTTTCGGTAATTCAGTTTTCGGTGATTCAGTTTTCGGTGATTTAGTTTTCGGTAATTCAGTTTTCGGTTTCTTAAATTGTACCTGCTTCGATGGGGTTTTAAAGGTAATATCCAGTTGTTTCTGCCTTTTCAACTTGTTGGAAAATGTTTTCGTAGGTATTAATCCTTGTGGTGATTTTTTATTTATATTATTACTTAAACTAGGACCTAAGGAATAAGCTCGTGAAATAAAAACAAAATCTAAATCAAATTATTTTGTACATATTTAAAACCTTTTTAAGTACTTACCTATTTGCTCAGAGGAATCGTATAAACTAGCACGGCCTGTGTTAATATCCATATTTGTCTCTTTACTTATTTTTAAAATGTTTTACAATTGACAACTGCTGTCTTTCGTGATATTTCAAATAATTTTTAGGTTATGTCACTTCCCGCTCAAGATGACGGTAACGACATGACAGATAAGATAAAGCCAACGACGATAAAGCAGAGATCTCTGGATAAAGGGATCTATGACAAAGGTTGGTCAGACGGATATTCTGTCATTGTTAAGGTCAAGGTCAATTTATATTAGGTCATATACACAAAATTATTTAATATCTATTTTAACAGAAAATTACAACAAATTCAAATAGAACTTTTGAAAGTTTTTAGCAACTTAGCTCTCCTAAGCTTTTCTTTGTTTTTCGCGTACCATCGCACCCACTCGGCCACCTGCTTATTATTAGGGTCCCCATTTGCCTCTAATTGTTGGTAATAAGCTTCCCGAATTAATTTAAATGAAAAGCTGTTATGATAAGGCAAACAAGTCAAAGGATCTATATACTTCGCCGGGAGATTCGTGACGGCACATTTAAGTTTCGTAGGAACCTTCACTTTCGGTTTGATGTTCATAATTTTTTTGAACATCACGTCGTTCGGATCGTTCAGGAAGGTTATGAAAGTCCGTTCGTAGTACTTCTCGTCCGATTTATCGCTTGATTTATCTCTAGATTTATCGCCTGATTTATAGCCTGATTTATCGCCTGATTTATCGCCTGATTTATCGTTTGATTTATCGCTTGATTTATCTCCTGATTTATCGCTTGATTTATCGCCTGATTTATCGTTTGATTTATCACCTGATTTATCTCCTGATTTTTCTCCAGATTTATCTCCTGATTTATCGTTTGATTTATCATTTGATTTAGTGTTTGATTTATAATTAGATTCTTCTTTAAGTTCATCCTGTTCGTTTCCTATATCTTCAATTAACGGTAATTTCATTGAATGATACCTTGTCATGGGACCTGTGAAGATTTTTTTCACAGGCCTCTTTGTCTTTTTCTCGCTTTCCATCTTCTGGAATTTCTCCAACGAAGCGATGTTTTCCTGCTCGGTGACCTTCGCTTCCTCTAGCAATTCTTCCTGAGTCGGGATCCATTCCTCTTCTCGAGGGCGCTTAACCTTCTTCTTCTGTTCTAAGTTTCGAACTTTAATCCGTTGGGCCGTCGCCGCCGATTTCGCAGCCGTGGATTTGCGGATAGATTTCCGTTCTATTTGTACCGAACTTGAGTGTTGCGAGTCGCTTTTTGGTTTAGGAGTTGAAATTTTCGGTTTTGGAGGTTTAGCCTTCGGTTTTTGTTGTTTTGGGGCTGCGGGTGGTTCCTTGTAAGCTTTCGTTACTAATCGTTTCGATTTTTTTCGGTCTTCTTCCTCGTTATCGGAAATTGGTTCGTCGTTTTCGTCGATGCTAAAGTCGGAGTCTACAATGTCTTCTCCTTCGTCTTCTGCCCTGTGGATTTGTTTCATTTGTATTTTATTTATGAATGTCAGGGTTTATTTTAATATTTTATTAATTTTGATATTTTATTAATTATGATAAATTTTATTTGTTTTGATAAATTTTATTTTCCTTTTGATATATTTTATTCCTTTTGATATATTTTATTCCTTTTGATATATATTTTATTAATTTTGATATTTCATTAATTTTGCTATTTTATTGATTTTGCTATTTTATTGATTTTGATATATTATTGCTTTTGATAAATTTTACAAACTTTGATAGATTTTACAAATTTTGATAAATTTCACAAATTTTGATAAACATTACAAATTTTGATAAACCGTACAAATTTTGATAAATCTTACAAATTTTGATAAATCTTACAAATTTTGATACATCTTACAAATTTTGATAAATCTTAAAAATTTTGATAAATCTTACAAATTTTGATACATCTTACAAATTTTGATAAATCTTACAAATTTTGATAAATTTTGCAAATTTTGATAAAGGGTACAAATTTTAATAAATCTTACAAATTTTGATAAATCTTACAAATTTTGATAAATCTTACAAATTTTGATAAATCTTACAAATTTTGATAAATCTTACAAATTTTGATAAATCTTACAAATTTTGATAAATCTTACAAATTTTGCTAAACGTTACTAATTTTAATAAATTTTATAAATTTTGATAAACTTTATAAATTTTGATAAATGTTATACATTTTGATAAATTTTATTACTTTTGATATTTTATTAATTTAGAAATTTTATTACTTTTGATAATTTGATAATTTTGATATTTGATTGATTTTGATAAATATTATTAGTTTTGATATACATACTTTATTAATTTCGATATTTTATTAATTTTGATATTTTATATTTCTGATAATTTATTAATTTTAAAGCTTTATTAATTTTCTTTTATTTTAGTATTTACATATTTGACTAATATTATATTTATATGTTTTATTTGTTGCATAGACGATGAGAAAGCTATTTTTTAATAACATAAGGAATATTTTTTAAGTTGCCCAA
This sequence comes from Quadriops clusia, assembly GCA_033557875.1. Taxonomy (NCBI): domain Eukaryota; kingdom Metazoa; phylum Arthropoda; class Insecta; order Coleoptera; family Hydrophilidae; genus Quadriops; species Quadriops clusia. The sequence continues at coordinate 10,049 of JAWQRP010002708.1, read as the reverse complement.
TGTTTTTGCTTATATGCAAATTATTCACGAATATTGAAAATTATTCACGAATATTGCAACTTATTCACGAATATTGCAAATTATTTGTTAGAAATGTAACTAAACGTCAAAGCTTTAATTGATTAAAAATCACGGACATATTTAATATGTAATTAAAATAGTAACATTGGAACCTTTTCACGAATGCTTAAATCATTTTCTTGGATATGGTAGATATTTGGGGCGCCGATATTTGATACAATAATCATTACTAACTATTTTAATCTAATTAAAAACTCACTCATATTCATTATCCGATTCGGTATCCTGGAAGCCCCCATAATTAATTTTATAAAATTCATCTTGGCATTCTTCCTCTTCGTCTAACAACCTAGACATACGGTTTCCCGCATTCGAACGTCTGTCTCTGGCCTGCATTTTAAGGAATTTGTCCAAAAACTACGAAAATATCACACCAAAATCAAAACTCGAGAAACGTCAAAAATTTGAGGTTATATTGCCATGTCAACCACAAAAAGCGTATGTCAACGCTTTCAAGGCCATCCTGGTGTTTAGCGTCGTTGTGTTTAGCTATCTCTGTTTAACGCACTAGTTACAACGCTAGTTGAAGCGAGATAGGCATACAACAATGGTTACGTACAAACTATGGCCTACCAACAATAGTAATTTAAAAAACCCTGCTTGGCTTAAAAAACCCTGTTTGGTTTAAAAAACCCTGTTTAGCTTAAAAAAACTCTGTTTAGTTTTAAAAACCCGATTTAGCTTAAAAAACCCTGTTTGGCTCAAAAAACCCTGCTCGGCAAGCCTTAACCATTGTTAATAGTGCCTTAACGACGTCGTTGGCAACCCTGTTTACCCTAGTTTGGCGTTCAAGTGTCAAGCCAACGATGTTGTGTCAAACTTAGGTTATGTTTGTGTTTACATCAACGCCAAAGTTTTGTTGATACCCCAAAACATTGTTTACAGTTGTCATAGTGAATGTTTAGCAAGACCCATTCCTGACAAGAAAATCATGGTGTTGTAAAGATTACAAAGAGCCTTCTAGCAAAATTCCCTTTCTAAGTAATGAGCGAGACTGACGACACAGACGACCTCTTACTAATCCCCCCCGATTTCTTTGTGCTAGATTCCGAATTAGAGGACAGTTCTGGGCCGTATTTCAGTGTAGTCGATAACCTAATAACTCAAGTGCGCAACTTGGAAACTCGGGTTGTCTCGATAGAGCAATCGAGCGAGAGCACGTTCGCCAGCGCCTCCGACCTTTCCGGCTTTAACTCGGCTAGAAATCCCACGTTCATGTCCGAAGCTAGGAGAGCAAGCAGCTCGGAGGATTTGCGAAAGTTTGCGCCGAGAGATGGGTTCGGCAGCACCCAGAGCACGCCCCAAAAGCCCCGCACGATTTTCAAGTTAAATTCTCTTCCCGTGACGCCCAATGTGAAGCGGCAAAGCCCTAAAACTCGAATTAGAAACGTCGACCATCCTTGTAAAATAAAACAAACTGTCGGATCCGGGGAACAGGTCCCGAGTGGTAACAATGAACCTTTGAGCAAAGCGCACAAGTCCAAGTTGTTCCAAGACATCGACGAGTTTATTCTGAACGTCAATACGCTTAAGAGGATCTCCGCGGCGAGGAATTTGGAGAAGCAGATGAACGAGCAGTTGCCAAGCGGGACTCGTGGGGCGGAATTGGCAAATTACGGTGAGTAATTTATTATTTTTCTTTTTACGATATAGAAAACGAGATTAATTTTTATTATAAAACGAGATTAATTTTTATTATAAAACGAGATTAATTTTTATTATAAAACGAGATTAATTTTTATTATAAAACGAGATTAATTTTTATTATAAAAAGAGATTAATTTTTATTATAAAACATGTTATGTATTTCATGTTGAGATTTTAATTTCTTTTCTTAATCTCTTTTATTTGTATATACATATATTATTATTCTTTTTGGATGTTTAGATTTATGTTGTTTAAGATTTTTTTCTTGGGTTATTTGTAGATTGAAGATTTAAAATTATTTTTATACATTAAATGAATAGGTATTTATTTTTTCATCGTTTTGAAGCTTGATTTCCCTTCTTTTTCAAGAATTACATTAAATTAGTTTAGATTATAAGTTTTACAATAAATTTAATATTGCATGCTAGATGTTATTTAAGTTGTCAATGTCTCGACGATCATTAATGATCATTATTGAGAAACAATATTACCGACATTTGAACTATATTCAGACTTCTTCAAAGACTAGAAATGGGTAAAGAAATAAGATGTGTACATTATATTGTTAAAAAGCAATTTAAAAACTAATTAAAAACAAAATACTTATTTAATTTTTAAATGGTATGGTGCATTTTGGTCCTACCTGAATATATAAAAATACAATAGTTATTTGAATATAATAATAAATAAATATAATATAAAATCGTAATTATATAAGATTTTATATGTTTTTTTATTCTTTTGCTCTTGAAGGTCTTGATATGAAATAAAAAATAAATATGACATGAAATATAGATTTAAATAATATATTTTTTTAAAAATTATAAAAATATATATTTGTTAAATTATAAAAAGATATAGTTCAAGAATGATAAAAATACATTTTAAGAATTATAAAAAATATAAAAAAAAATTATAAAACAACATATTTAAAAAAATTATATTTCAAAACGTTTAAGAACATTTAGATTTCAAAACATTAAACAAATTTATATTTCAAAACATTTAAAGGAAATATATTTCAAAACATTGAAAAAATATTTCAATAATTACAAAAAAAAAATTGTAACCAATAAAATGAATCAATTAAAACCAAAAAAACATTTATAAAATTCTGTAAAGAACACATTAATAATATTCTCCAATTTATTTCCCGGTTGTTATGGTACTCTCAAGACATCGACAACATGCTCACAGAAATGGAGGGCCAATTGGAATCCGAGCTGGCGAAAAGAGGTGAGCTCGCTGCGGCTTCCGAAGGACCCGTTCTTAAGAGTAAGACTTGGCGAGAAGGCGACAATAAATATTCTGTACCTGATTTAGGTTTTGGAATTCGGGACGCGATCATGCAAAGCAAAGACGACTCGAGTATTTCGCTTTTGAACAAAATGTCTGCTACCTCTCTAACAGATCCTTTAGCTACGTCAACTGATGCTTCCTTTAACAGCGAATGCGTCAGCGACGATAACACATCGGGTAGCAGCAACTCCCAGCCAACTGTTTTCAGGAATATGAAAATTATCCCTCACGAGGAAAGAATTAAACCAACTTACGTAAACCGAAATTTGGAAAACGTCATTTTTCATCAGGTAGACAATAAAAAAGTCGGTCAGAATTATCAGTTAGAAAGAGGTATCCAGCAAGTGCACAAATTGTTAAGTAGAGACGCTAAGCCTTGCAAGAGTCACCACGATTTGGGTTCTAACGTTCGGCTTCTGAGTTTGCACGATTTGTGGAATCAGAAAGATTCGGGGAAAAATATGAAAGAGTCGTTTCAAGAGAAGTTGGAAGAGGAAAAAATTAAGAGGCAACATTGCGAGATGACGATCCAACAGCTGCAAACGAAAGCCTTGGAGATGCAGGAGAAACTCGCTGTGGCTCTCGAAGTCGATAAGTCGAAAGACGAGGCGATTTTGAAGTTTCACGAAGCTTGGGAGAAGGTCGCCATGAGGCTACACAGTTTGACGAGGGAGAAGAACACGCTCGAGGAGGATTTGCAAGAGTTTCAAACGAAGAGTGCTGTTGATTTAGCTGAAGCGGCGAAGGTAATTTTGGTTTTTTTTTATATAATTTTTTCTTTAATTTTGAAGTTATACAAGAGATGTAATAATATCTAAATTTATTATCATATACTTATAATAATGGGCATAAAGTCTCAAAAAAAATATGTATATTTAAATTTCCATCACAACGTTTCGTTATTAGATAATAACTTCTTTAGGAGATATTAAATTATAATATAATATGAAATTTCCTACTTGATAAATTAATTTATGAAATATCTTCTTATTTTAATTGATAAAATAATAAAAAATAAGTTTCATTTAAAATAAAAAATAAGTTTCACTTAAAATAATAAAAATAAGAATTAAGCAATATTGAATTTCAAAATACTGCAATTAAAAAAGTTAAAAATGCTTTAACAAAAAATGATTACCCAAAAAATGTAATTAATAAAATTATATCTAATAGAATTAACAAAATTAGAAATAACCAAAATTCAAACATAAAAAACAATAACAATAACCAAAATTATATTATTTTACCATATATAAAAAACTCTTACAGAAAATATTAGAAACATTTAAAAAATATAATATTAAAATTATTACTAAAAATCAAAACAATATTTTTCTAGAATAAAAGATAAAGATGTTAAATTTAAACAATCAAACCTTGTATACAAAATTAACTGAGCTGAAAACCCACGAATTAAAATAATAAATAATTAGATTTAATAATGTTTATCTTTTCGTTTTATGCAACAGAAAATAACACACTACGAGAACGAAACATCAAAAGCATTAAACCTAGCCCATGCCACTCAGGAAAAAACGTCTACCCTCGAAAGGACCAATCAAGAATTAGCGAAACAAATCGAGGAGATTCAAAAAACCTTGCAGGAAACCGTTTCCAAATTCGATATGGAAATCAACAAAAACAAGAACTTCGCAGAAGTCATAGCAGAGAAAGAGGTGGAATTGAGCAAAACAAAAGTTTGTCTAGAGAATGCTAGGGTAGAAATTGCGGAAAGTAAGAGAGCCGTCGACTTGTGCCAAGCAGAATTTATCAACATGAAGACGCAATATACGCAATTGGAACTGCAAATGAATAGCGATAGAGACAGGATAAAGCAATTGGATGCGGTGAACAAGAAGTTGGTTTACGATTTGGAGATTCGGAAAAAACACGAGAAGGAGCTGCAGGACGAGTTGATCAGGACGAAGGAGGCGAATGAGAACAATAAGATAGAATTGCGGAATTTTTACCAGGATCAAGTGGAAATTGTTGTGAGAGACAAATTGAAAGAGTTTCAGGCTCAGTTGGATAATGCTGAATGTTCTTTGCAGGAAGAACTAAAGAAAAGGGAGTTGACGATCGTTAGGTCTGCTGCTTTACACATCCAACAAATTACAGATAAGTATGTTTTTGAAAATTACAATTTAAATTTTTAAAATTACAATTTAAATTTGTTTGGTTTGCAATTTTGGGCCTTATAATTTAAATGATTTGTTCGTCAACTTAGGCACCAACTAGAAATTCAACTCTTAGAAGAGAAACATCGGGAAGAAGTCCGACTATACCAAATCCAGTTAACTCAAGCGAATAGGCGCATAGATGATTTGCAAGTGCGATTCCAGCAACAAAAGGAATACAAAGCTAACATAGCCGAGCAGTTACAGAAAGTTATGGAAGCTCAATGGCAAGAAGCCATTCGGATTCTGAATAACGGAAAAAGTCCCGGATTGCCGGCAGACGTCAGCATGGACCAATTGAATACTCTCAAGTCGAAATCGTACAATAACGTCGAAGAACTGTTGAATTTAACCGATAAGAACTTAGAGGCCAAATGGGCGCATAGTACTAAGCATAACCAAACGGATGGGGTTTTAGATATGACTGCTAGTTCTGGTGCTGGGGATTACGAGGATTTTAAGAGGGCTCAGGAAACGACTCCGGTGACCATGAGGCAGCCGAGGAGCCACCAACAAATCGAAAATGAATTGCAACGATTTATAAACTTGGTGAGTTATATCATCATAGATAATGTAATTAATTATTTTATCAATGGTTATATACAACTGTTTGTAAGTTTGGTTGCCTATACTCGTACAGAAATGAACAATGGAGAAGTAGCATCAAAAAAAAATTTAATGTGGAAAACTAGAACATTATATTCAACAATTCCTCAAAATAATATTTCTATAAGGAAGACAAAATCCAACGGACAGATATTTTATAATTTGGTCTATAAGATTTAATACTTTCACGGCAGTGATGATGATGTATTATGTCGTCATACTTTGATATTTAAATGCAAATCCCCATTTATAGATGGCGCTTATACTCAATGCTAATCCTAAGGCGTCCAAAGGTAAATTACAGGTTTCTTTCTTATCATCATCTCTATGCACATGCCCAATGACGTGACGTCATACTGTATAGAATATTTGAAATAGTATAGAGTCAAACAACACTTTCAATTAATTTTTAAGGCATCAATAAGGTTCAGATTGCAAAAAGGCGAAACAGGTATCAAATATTTTTTAATGTAGTTTATGATTCCACTCTTAGCCAGATACCGTGCAACTTCTCCAATTAATTAAAATTAAACGTTATAATTTGCTAGAAAATTATGCATTTAACTAATTAACCGATTGTTTATTATTTTTCCTTATTCATTTTCTTGACCTCTTTGATATTTTCCATCTTCATCGTAAATAATTTTTAATTTACTTTAAAACTGAGATAAAAATATATTTTTTAAATCTAATATTTCAGATTCTCAACAAGCCAAGGCAATCCTTTATTTCGAAAGATCAAGGACCATCCTCTCTGAAAACTCAAGATATTCATGCTGAGGAAGTTCCAACCTGGCAAGTTCCTGTAAGTTTGCACATATTAAAGCTCTATATTTTGTTAATTTGTACGATTTTATAAATTTTTATGATTCTATAAATATTTATAATTCCATAAATATTTATGATTCTAAAATTGTTATTATAAGGTCTCTGACGAGAACAAAGCAATGAGAGGTTCAGCGAGCGGCAGAAAAACAAATAAACCCCCTTGGAAATGACCGAAAGCATATTGGATCAAAAGGTAGGATAAGCAGATAGTTTGTGTAAAAAATTACTTTAATTGTCTAAGCAGTCCAGTATTCGTAGTGTGTAAAAATTACTACTCCTTATCGTCCCTAGTACTGTAATAATAAACAATGTAATCAGATGTAAACTTTAGTATTTTGTAATTGCTGCATTTTACAAGCACATTCATATATAAAGTTGACACGAACTGCCGATCATGAAACGAGTGCCAATATAACTTTGATTCCCACAGAAATATATATATTTTTGCAAATTTTATCCGAGTAATATCGAAAAGAAGCATTGATTTAGCTGCGTATTTCATATGGTATAGATAGAGATATTGTTTAATAATATATTTATTACATATTAATTGTACTTAATATAATAAAAAAGATTTTTTTTACAAATAAAGTTTTATTGTGGAAACATTTATGTACAAGGTAAAACACATTTTAACAGTTCTTCTTAGGGTTTAAAAATAAAGTAATTCTTAAAGGGACTTACTTAACTTATTGGCCTATCGTCTTATTGTAACTTTCCTTTATTTAACATTATATATAGGTACTTCAATAGTAGGATGTTACCCAAATGACAAAAGAAAAATATATAAACCATAAGGTTATTTATTCATAAAAAAATACTATACGTACCTAATTATACCACAGAAAATATCTTTATGTAAATATGTAATAGATAGTACGTTCATAACGTACAGTATTTTCGAAACAATAATTACATTAAGTTATCACAGTTAATCGAATATTGTTATCATTTCTATACGAAAACTGAATATTGTAGATAATTTCTGTAAACAGGATGACTGTTATTGTGTAAGACATTCCGCTTAGTTGCTATTTATGTAAAGTAAAGAAATTTTACCGTTTCGTATGAATTTAAAATAATTGCATGAAGAAAGTAGTGGATCCGTCTCGCCACGAAGGATCGTCCACTATTTTTGCTCGACATAATGGACAAGTCTGTTCTCTGTCGAACCAAGTCGTCACGCAGCTTTCGCAGAAAATGTGTCTACATTGTAGCAAAACGGGAGAATCGTATTCATCGTGGCAAATGGGGCAATGCTCGCCTGCCGTTTGGATTTGTTCCTTGCTTGGCGAGGAACCGACTGCCTAAATTGCATAAAGTAAAAATTAAAACTTAGATAAAAAAATTATGATTAAAGACTTATACGTTGGGTCATAAAATATTTAGTATTGTAAGCAGTTACATATTCATATCGAAATAAAACAAACAATATAAAATAAATAATCACCATAATAAATAAATAAATACGAATAAAGTTAATAAGGTATTTGTATTTATGAGCTAAATTCTGCCATTTTTGGACTAATTTTTGTAAAGATAGTAAAGAGATTAGCTATGCTTTCATAAGCTGTTACTGTAACTATTAAATTGCAATGTTTATAAAAAATAAAAATCATATTTACAAAAAATAAAAATCATATTTACAAAAAATAAAAATCATATTTACAAAAAATAAAAATCATATTTACAAAAAATAAAAATCATATTTACAAAAAATAAAAATCTAAATTTACAACAAAAAATAAAAACATAAATTTTAAAAAAGTAAAAATAATATGACTGAAAAAAAGGAAACTTACGACATTCTGCAACAATTTAAACACTGCCATCTTCATCAATTTTATCTTCCCAACCAAATCGCTTCCTTTAGAAACCATATAAGCAGCCGATAAAAATACTCCGACGATTTTCTCGGGGCCTTGATAAGACTCTAACAAGTAATAAAGCCAAGGCTGTATCGGCGCTAAACTTCTGTAGAATTGCGAAATGGCCTCCATGAACAAGTAAATTTTGCCCTAGAAAAATATTCGAATTTGACGACCAGGTATTTTTATGATATAAATAATAAGCTTTACGGTATAACAAGAAGCTTTATGGTATGTATCATGTTTATCGCAAGCTTTAAGGAATAGATAAGAAATTACAAATCATATATTTAATAACTGAATATAATATAGTAACTGGAATGTTTTGTTCTTGCACTGTCTAATTAATTATATGGTAGATATATGTATGTATGGTTCTTAGGATTTAGCCTTGTGTAAGTTAAACTACATATAAATTGAAGTACTGTTAGGCTAGCAAATTAATTTATTAAGGGTTGTCTTATGTATTTCGTGCTAAATTCCTCACTTTATCAAAGGTAGCGATAATGATTTATAGGTAATAATAATAATTTTGGAAAACAGAATTATTATTTCAATAATTTGAAAACATAATTATTGTCTCAATAATTTGAAAACATAATTGTTGTTTTAATAATTTGAAAACAAAATTATTATTCTAATAATTTGAAAACAAATTATTATTTCAATAATTAGAAAACAGAATTATTATTTCAATAATTTGAAAACAAAATTATTATTCTAATAATTTGAAAACAAATTATTACTTCAATAATTTGAAAACAAAATTATTATTCCGATAATTTGAAAACAAAATTATTAGACGTCTTAATGATTTAGGAAATAATTTTATTACCCATTTTATTGTTTAGGAAAATTATTGTCATGCATAAATTATTTTTATACAGAAATTATTGTTATGTATAAATTATTTATGCATAAATTATTTTCATGCATAATATATTTTTATACATAAAACTAAATAAATGCTTTAGAATCTAAACCTTAAAACTGTGTGCTAGAGAGAAATTGAAAACCTTTAATTAGACCTGTATTTAATAATTATTGTTAATTATGATCTTACATTTTTTATAACATACAACTAAATGTTAAAGCTCCAGTTGAGTGTCTTAAAGAACGAGCGCCGAAGTTGCGAGGCAGCAAGCGAGTGAGCTCGAAGACCCAATGATTATAAACATTATTATTATTCCAATAATTTAAAAACAGAATTATTATTTCAATGATCTGAAAAGGAAATTATTAGATATTTCAATAATTTGAAAACAGAATTATTATAATACTTTAATAATTATTAATTGTTATCTTGAATTTTTTCAAACATACAACTAAACGTTAAACACTCCAGTTGAGTGTCTTAAAAATCGAGCGCCGAAGGCGCGAGGCGGCGAAGCGAGCGAGCTCGAAGTCTCAATAATTTGAAAACCAATTATTATTTAAAAAATTTGAAAACAAAATTATTATTCCACTTATTTGAAAACAAAATTATTAGATGTCTTAATGATTCAGAAAATATTTTTATTACATATTTTATTGATTAGGAAAC
>JAWQRP010002707.1:0-14875 GCA_033557875.1 Quadriops clusia | reverse complement strand
AATAATGATGATATAAATAATAATGATAAAATAAATAATAATGATAAAATAAATAACAATGATAAAATAAATAATAATGATGATATAAATAATAATGATAAAATAAATAATAATGATAAAATAAATAACAATGATAAAATAAATAATAATGATGATATAAATAATAATGATAAAATAAATAATAATGATAAAATAAATAACAATGATAAAATAAATAATAATGATGATATAAATAATAATGATGATATAAATAATAATGATGAAATAAATAATAATGATAAAATAAATAACAATGATAAAATAAATAACAATGATAAAATAAATAGTAATGATAAAATAAATAATAATGATGATATAAATAAAAATAATAATGATAAAATAAATAAAGATAAAATAAATAAAAATGATAAAATAAATAACAATGATAAAATAAATAAAAACGATAAAATAAATAATAATCACAAAATAATTAAAAATGATTAAATAAATAACAACTATTCATTTACACTTATGTACCTACGTACATTACATTGGTAATTACATTTGTTGATTTTCTATAGTAACGTCAACTTGACAATACTGATTACCCATATTATGAACATCCTATCAAAAAAAACTTCATTTTAACTAAACCATTACAAACATTTTACCACATTTTAACGTGTAATGAGTGGAAAGGGCAAAGGCAAGAAAAAAGGGAAAGGCAAAGGAAAGGGAAAAGGCACGGACAAAGAGAAAAAGGACAGCAAGGAGTTAGAGCGCAAGTCGAAAGATAGCAAATCTGGCCGTCTTTCTCGAAAATCAGAAATTGAAACGCCTTGGCGTGACAAACTGGAAACTTTGGATATAAACAACATCCATCCAAGGCGACATGTGACCGTCTTCTCGATGGTAGAGTCCAAAGAAGAATACAGCGATTATGTCGATTTGTTGGGTGACGCCGGAAAAGAGGATTATGCCACGGATGTGAAAATATTGAGCCTTCAATATCTTGTGGATTTGTGTGATAATTTCATCAAGGAGGAGCTTCCGGATTTCCGGGAGAAAAAAGCTTTCAGCCAGGCTTGTCAGGAAGTATGTGAATTTGTACGAGCGGACAAAGTCCTTCCTCGGGATATCCTGGCCAGATTGGTTAAATTCGCCATAATTTATTTATTGGATAGGGATATTAACCAACAAGAGCTTATAGTTTTGGATAAAGAGAAAAAGACGGACGAGATTAAAGAACTTCTGAAGGAAGGCGAGGAGGAACCGGAGGGTGAAAAAAAGGGGAAGAAGGGGAAGAAAGGAAAGAAAGGGAAAAAAGGGAAGAAGGGAAGTAAGGGGAGTAAGGATAGCAAGGGGAGTAAGGGTAGTAAGGATAGTAAGGGTTCGAAGGGAAAGAAGGGGAAAAAAGGGAAGAAGGGAAAGAAAGGGAAGAAGGGGAAGAAATCTGAGGAAGATGAGGATGTTTGTACGGATATTACCACAAAAACTGGAGAATTGCCTACAAGTGCTTTAGGGCAAAACACTATTGAAATTCCGGAGAAACATTTATACGTGGTTTTGACTGAATTTTTCGACTTTAAACTATTTATAGAATTGATGAACCTAGGGATCCCCATCGAAAGCATTATTGAAATTGCTAAAGCCGAAGATCAAGCGTTCAAGCCAGAAAAACTCAAGTTACCTGATTTGGAAAAACATTTAAGTATGGATTTCATCGAGGAGTACTGTGCTAACCGTATCGCCAGTGAATTAACCGTGAAGCAAGCCTTCGACCAAGCAAGTACCGTTAAATCTTATGATGTGACGAAGACTCCCAAGGATCAAATTCTGAACAACTTTTGGAATAAGACTTACAATGCTCTTAATATGAACGAGTTCGCAGAGTTTCAAAACACTTACCATAGTCGATGGTGCCCACCAGAATACTACGGAAGAGATCTTAGCAATCAAACTCTAGCAGAGCGAACTTACCAAAACGTTTGTCAATTTATCCAGGATTTGTTGGAAGTGAGGCGGCGCCATGACAAGTACCAAAAGCACCTAAAGATCATTAAATTAGGGCCGACGCCGAATTTCAGGCCTGCTCGATGCTTCAAGGCTCACAGAATGATATTAGACCTTGTGCCGCCAGAGTTGTGTACCGCAGGAATTGTGGGGACGACTTTGTGCGAAGAAGTCCACAGGAAATTGTTGGTTAGCCCTCCGACTCCAAAGTTGTCTGCGAGGTTCGAGGATATCCAGCGGGATTCGGAAGAGATTAAACACGAGCCCAAGATTGTTCCTCCGCAGGAGTATGATCCTTGCAAATGGCAGTTTCATCGGTGCATTCGAGATGAAGTTGTGAACATGTTTTCTAAGCAAAGGTAACTTTTTCTCTGTTCACACCTTTGTCATGTTTTTTCAACTTATCGACATGAAATATATTGATTTATCGATATGCAACATATCAATTTCAATAAAACCGATTATTCCGTCATGTAGATAGGTAATTCGAGAATTGGAATTAATGAAATTGATTTATACATTTTCATTGTCTTTTTTAGTAGGTAAATCGGCTTTTCTGAAATTAGGTCCTGTTAAAATTTTAGATTATCTAGAAAGTTAGGATTTCTGCGTTAAATATGTGTAGTAATACATCCCCAAGATAGTCTCACACGATATGAAATAGTTTTGGTATTGCAATGGACAATTACCAAATTTTTCTCACAAACGGGTGTATTACCACATATTGTGACGATATGAAGATAGGTTACGCAATTCATGCAAATTAGGACTTATCAAAAACGGATTAGTTTGGTTTTCTTTTTTTTAATGGTAACCAGATGTGTGAAAAGATTCGGTAAACAGTTAGTGGTCCTCGGCATATTGGTGGCCAAATTTTTATCAGGGGTGTCAATAAACAACAGTAGTACCAACTCTCGAGTAGTCCAAAAAGAAAATCCCGACGTGAGACGGCGTGGTCTAATAAGGAAACTAATGTTGCTCGATTCGTCGCGAAGAAAACGGTTTGAAAGGTGATTGATTTCTCTTCAGATGGGGCATCTCGCGAAGAGGGAGGAAGAATTTTGATTGGGTAAAAATACAGTTAGTGGCCGAAGATCCGGAGAGATGGCGCAAGGGATGATTAAGTGTTTCTTCCAAGGTAGTCCCATAGTTACAGGGAATAGTTCCAAGGTAGTCTTCAGAGAGAGAGTTCGTGAGAGTCGGGAGTCAGGGACAGTCAGTCATTGAGAGAGAGTTCCAAGGGTCAGTTAATGAGGGGGAGTTAAGACAGAGAGTCAGACGAATTTCAAGGGAGTCTTCAGAGAGAGAGAGTTTGAGTCAGAAAGGAGAGTTGGGTCAGCAGGGAGAGTTGAGTCAGCAGGACAGAGTTGAGTCAATTCAGAGAGAGAGAGTTGTGTCAGAGAGAGAGTTGGTGAGTCAGGTGTGGAATCCAGTGGTTGAATTAAAGGTCTTCTTATGCGGGTACCTAAAGTAGAATGAAAAGTTTCGTGGATTAACTTCTTTGTGATCAATTGTTCAGTGCCTTTGTGAATTATTTAAAAAACTAGACCCAATCTTGCAAAACCAATGATAGTTTCATAATTCTTAGCATAAAATCATCCTAGAACCATTGTCATATCAAGGGTAACAAAATCACTGTTGACCAGTGTTATTTATATTTTTAAATGCTTAACCTAATGCACTCAATACCTCAAATCAGTGACAGGACCTAATTTTAACCTAGAGCAGATTCAGTCCATTTTCCTGTGGACAGGCATATTTATAGTTCTTTTACTTTCAGTAAAATAAAATAAATAATTAAATAAACTTGTCGAGAATGACCTTCGGCAGTTTCCTTCGTTTTACTTTAATGTTAACTTTTATGTTACTTTTATGTTACTTTCATGTTACTTTCATGTTACTTTCAAGTTACTTTCATGTTACTTTCATGTTACTTTCATGTTACGTTCATGTCACTTTCATGTTAATGTGTTACATTTATCTTACATTCTACCCAAGATATCGACACAAAATCTGCTCAGAAGAATACAAAGACTCCAAATGGCGCCGCATGCTCTTCTCCCCAGCAATCGACTACCTCATCCTCCCAAGACCATTCATTCTCCACGAACGAAACTTCCTAGAAATGGGCATAAACCCTTACGGCGAGATAGACGAAGCCCTCTTCGGCTACAACATGGAGGTCCTCTCCAAAAGCAAGCCGGCCATCCTGTGGAACAGCGTGAGGAAGAGGTGCGAGCTCGAAGACTTGATCATCAAGCACCAGCGATTCGTTTGGCAGAAGCAGTTCAACATGACGGAGACGGATCTCGCTGATGCCACGAAACTTTACTTTTTGTCTCATCTGATTTGCCGGGAACTCGATGACGTAACCAATTCGGAAGGGTTCAAATTCCTGCAGATGTTCGTGCCGAAACTGGACGAACCCGAAGATGTCTTGATCAACACGACTGGTGAAACGGCTATTTCGGAAAAACCTCACGTTTACGATTACTTCAACTTGAGCGATTACAAGTGGAAGGAAGAGTTGCCAACTTCGGTGTTCCTGCAAGAAGCGGAGAAGGACAACCAAAACTATGAAAAAATGGATGTTTATTACGTGGAGAACATGGATACCTTCATGATTCACTTCCATAACGATGAGGACACCTTCGGGATGCATCAAAATTTCAAGATAATCCCTTTGAGGACGTCGCTTTGCATAAAAGATTTTTGCAAGTACGTCGTGTTTGAGGACAGCCGGTGGTTGCACCAGGAAGAAATAAATTATTCCAAAGAAGTGTTGAGAAGTAAGCAATTAGAAGCTATGCGAAAGCGTCAAAATTATAGAATCGAATGGAGTAAACCTGAAGGTGGTATTTATATGCTTAAGAACGTAAATTACATTGCGCCCCATTCGGTACAGGATGATTACGAACGGTGCCAAAAAGAACTGGCTGGGCTTTTGGAAGGAGGAGATGATGAGGGCGGTGGGAAGAAGAAGAAAAAGGGGAAAAAAGGGAAGAAAGGGAAGAAGGGTAAGAAAGGGAAAGGTTCCAAAAAGGGTTCGAAGAAAGGTTCGAAAAAGGGGTCGAAGAAAGGAAAAAGCGATACGTCGTCCACGCCGAGTAGTCCCTCGGAACAAGAACCAATTCCATCGGATTTGAAAGAAGAAAAGTTAGACGACATAGAATTGTTGCCCCCAAGTTTACTCGAAGGATTAACCGAGGAGGAAAAGGCAGGAGGCGAAATTATCCTTTGTCCGATTCCCGAAGACCTCGAAGACTTCCTAGCCTACGACATCGGGGAAAACTCTCGTATTCACTACAGGTGCTCCCAAACGAATTTCCACAGCCTAGATGGCGTTAACGTATGCGTAGACCATTCAGATTGGAAAGGCTACCAGACCCAAACAAACTTCTCCATAAACGTAACCGCTAACAACCACAAATTGATGCTTCACCCAGACGTGGAGAGTCCATTTTTATTCCATTTTTGTTTAGCCAACAACACTATTTTAGCCTTCGGAAAACCTCCCGATCTGGAGCAAAAAACCCTCGCAGCCGTGGAAAATCGCTTTCAATTAAGACAGAAGCCGTCGAAACCTCCAAAGAACACCACCGCCTTCTGCGAACCGGAGAAATTCGCCCAAATTTTAGAAAGATGCAGATTGACGATAAAGTGCTTGCAAGTGCCTTACGTGATAGGAAAAAGAGGCTACATTCTGCCTCAGAAGGAATGGAAAAAATTTTTGACTACGTACGAGAGTGCTATTCAAACGCAGGATGAGAACCTAATGCAAGAGCAATTCACTTCGACGATTCACGAAGCCGTCGGCAATCTAACTCAAAAATTGAGCGACTCGTCTACGAAATATGATAAAAAGACTGCTGAGGAAGCTTTGGCCGAGATGGAGAGGGAAAGCTCGATACGAATCTTCAGGGATAACGAGAAGATGCAGAGGAAGCTTATTAAGGCGATAAAGGAGCGGACCCCGATCTTCAAAATTTGTTCGAGTAAATATCATAGGTGCAACTATGTCGTCCGAGTTCGCGATCATGTGAAACTGGAAATAGGAGGGGTTATGCAGAGGGTACTATTTAAGCCGTCTTTCAAAAACAGGAAGCTTATGGAGGTAAAGAAAATATTCCCCGTGGGATATCTCGATGACGAACCATCAGAAATCCC
Source organism: Quadriops clusia (assembly GCA_033557875.1). Classification (NCBI taxonomy): domain Eukaryota; kingdom Metazoa; phylum Arthropoda; class Insecta; order Coleoptera; family Hydrophilidae; genus Quadriops; species Quadriops clusia. The sequence continues at coordinate 8,716 of JAWQRP010002707.1, read as the reverse complement.
GTACGACTTCCGCGTAACCCTTCCATCAGGATTGCAAATTCGGTCCGAACCGGGAATTGACAAGAACCTCTTCCACATCAAACAAACTTATATTCTGAAGGGACCCCAATGTAAGAACATCGAAGAAGAAGAATGGAGGGTTGTCCTGCGAAACGGCAGCGTTCTCATTAAGAAAGTCGATGGGACCGTTAGGGTGTACACCATGAACGGGACTATTATAAACTTTGACGTTCCGTACTTCATGGATTACAAGCAGGTCAAACTTAAGTACAAAATTCCGGAAAGTAAGCAGTTTGAAGATAAGGAGCTGAGGCTAAAGAAGCTGTTCAAGCAGACGCTGAGGCGAAGGATTAAGCACATGATTCACGGGCCTGAGGAGTACTACTATAGGAGTCGTAGGCAGCACTTGAGGTACCAACGGCAGAGGATGAAGCCTGGGCAGTTGTATTTGAGCGAAGAAGGTAAGGAAATTGTTGCTGGTTAAACACATTTAGTATAATCTCATCAAAAAATGTTAGGATGGGTTAATTATTTATTTATTACTCAGTTACCGGGTTGGTTAAATAAAACTCAATAACTATAATGTAAAATTTCCAGTATTTAGGTCTAAGGTGCTACAATTTTTGATCAATGTTGAGCCTTATACGGTGAAGGAATATTATGAGAGATAGAATCTCTTGATTTGGCTACTTAACCATGTATATTTGTTAGGATTAAGTGACTTATTCAGACCTTATTGTAAGATGTCCTGTTTATTTGAATAAAATAAAATAACTAAACTTTTCTTTTCATGGAGACGGAGGTTCAATCTACCCAAAATACAACGTCATCACCTCGGACGGCAGAAAAATCAAGATCACCCGCGGCCGCGTTTCCGACGAAAAGCCCATCTTCATCGGGAAAGAATCCGATGTCCTCTCGGGCGAGCAGTTCTACGAACGGGAAGACGGTACCCAATCCGTTTTCTACAACGACGGGACGAACGTCATCCAATTCCCGGATGGCACCCGAATCAAATCCTGGTTCGAAGTCGATGCTAAAACCGAACCTGGTTTGGAATACGAAGGCGAAGAATCCGACACGGATGTTCAGGACTTCTGCAAGGACATGCAAGCTGTTTGGGAGGACCAAGTCGAGTTGACCAACAAGGAGCGCCTGCAGCTTTTGTACCGGAAACTAGCGGAACTTGATCCCGATCGAAAGGAACAGAAGATGAAGAAGATCATCTTCAACATAATCGACGGCTTGAGCATCACCACGTTGGGGGAATCCTCCTCAAGCTCCGAACTCGTACCTGACGACGACGAGGACAACGGCGACGACAACGACGGCATCGAAGAAGAATTCAGCCCGTTTACCTTCGCCATGGGCTCCGTCTCGAGGCAAAGCGAAATATCCCAACAATTCTTCCGGACCATTGCTAAGAAGAAGAACGAATGGTCGATAGTCAACATGCATTCGCTCTTCGAGCACCCGAATTACGCCTCGGTCATGTACGATTTGGTGAAAGAAGAAGTTAAGATAACCCTTCCCGACGATGTCACGATTTGTGGAAACTCCCAAGGCGAATTCACCGTCGAACTGGACAGGTACGTCCAGGCTTCCATAAGTCCTCACAATATAATCTTAGAATCGGCTTTGTGCCGCAATTGCTTGAATAAAACCAAGACAACATTGCACATCCAACACCTTTATTATAACAACCCAACGGTACCCATAGGGGAGAAACTATTGGAATGTATCGATACGTTTGGGAAACTATTCATCGTCGATTACGAAGGCAATTCCTTCAGAAACGACGACTTCAACAAGGAAATCTCGGGAAGCTGCGGCAAGCACCAAATTGTCCCGATGCACAAACTTTACGCGATGAACCGAGACTTATCCGCGATGGTCCTCTGGGACGAGGACATGTTCCAAGATCGATTGTCAAAAGCACATTTGAATTTCGAAGACATCGTCGAGCACACCATCGACAAACTTCCCGTAAAGTCTTACGAATTCCGGGCTTCGAAGGGCGAACATTATTGCAACAGATTTACCCTTCCGTTCGTGGTGCCCAGGCTTTATTTAACAGTCCACATGCCGAAAGAAAACGTTAACGAAAAAAAGTTGGCCTACGTTACACGAAGAGTTTTAAACCCCGTCATCGATGTGAAATCCGTCGAACCGATCTTCGATTACCTCTCGGAAGTCCATCACGTCGCCAGCCTAACTCTCCAGAAGAGTGTCTTGGGGTTTCCCCCAAAGGTGCCCCCTTGGGAAACAGGCCAAGGCCCCGAAGACCTCGACGAAGAACCGCTCGAGAAGGCGTCCGAAGATGAGCCCCTGCTGGACATCGAAGAGGACTTCAAGCAAGTGATGTCCATGATGGAGAAGTGGCGAAGGTGGAAGGCGGAATGCGACGACCTTAAGGCTAAAATACGGAGCGGTTGGATACCGAAGTATTGCTATTTCTGCGAAGACGAAACGAAAGATGCGCATCTCGAGGATGAGTTGGCAGAACTGCTTCCTCCGAAAACTTTCGCTAACAAAGCGGTGCAGACCGGGATGGATTCTTTCACTAGTTTGGGTAGCGGGAGGGAACGGCCGGAGGAGGAAGAGGAAGAGGAGGAATTCAGGGAAGAATTTGAGGAATTGGAGTCTAAGCAGCCTTCTGTTTGTTCGAAGGTGGAGGTCACGCCTGAGGAGGAACTGCCTTGTAAGTATTTTTTTTTATATACTATTGTGCTGTTTATTTATTTTTGACATTTTATTTATTTTTGACATTTTATTTATTTTTGACATTTTATTTATTTTTGACATTTTATTTATTATTTACATTTTATTTATTTTTGACATTTTATTTATTTTTGACATTTTAATTATTTTGCATATTTTATTTATTTTGAGTATTTTTTTTATTTTGGTTTTTTTATTTTACGTATTTTATTTATTTTACGTATTTTATTTATTTTACGTATTTTATTTATTTTGTGCATTTTATTTATTTTGCGTATTTTATTTATTTTACGTATTTTGTATATTTTTCGTATTTTATTTATTTTACATATTTTATTTGTTTTACGTATTTTATTTATTTTAGGTATTTTATTTATTTTGCGTATTTTATTTATTTTATGTATTTTATTTATTTCACGTATTTTACTTGTTTTGCGTGTTTTATTTATCTTGTGCATTTTACTTATTTCGGGCACAGAAAACAGATTGTCCATTCCGTACTACTACCTACCGGTTGCCTATAAAAGCGGCATATAGATTTATTTTACTGAGTTTGAGCATTGGCTCATTAGATGGTGTAATTGTTGCAGCAGATGTCTATCGAGATGAATGTGAAATGAACGGTAAATAACAGAAACCTGTAAAGCCACATGCTTTTACATTAAGATTGACATTGGGCATAAGCGCCATCTATACATGACGACATGCAATGGTATATCAAAGTATAACGACATTAATTAAACACACAAATCTGAAGATTTTATTTTTTTTTGTTTTTTAACATAAGAATACGCTTGTGTAATACGAATGACATAGGTTTCAATATTTTACAATTAGATAACGGCCAAAAAATATTACTTATATAATACTGATATATTACTTATTATTATTAATACTGACATATTACTTACTGTTGGAGACTTTAAAGTTATTTTTCTAAACAACAACAATTGTATAGAATTGATGTTAAGTTAAAAAACAATGCATTAATTTAAAGATTCCTCCTCCAGAAACCCTATAGTGCGAAACATGCATACATTTAAATAGAGGAAAAATTATTCCTATAACATAATGCACATATAAACAAAACTAAATATAAATGTCTTAAACAAAACGCAATACCGGCATATTTATTTTTTCGAGCAAAAAAAATCCAAGGAACTGCCCAGTCTTCCAACAGTAAAACCAACGAATGAGACCATTTTTTTATTCAATGGTAAAACTTATTAGATATGTTTGAATTTAAACTTTCGCGCCAGAGCGACTTCCGGCCATGCATCCGTTTCCATGGCGACCACCAATCAGAGAACACTTGCTCGGAACTTTTGACAATGGACGTTTGACGTTTGTTTTGAGTCGTTTGTTTTCTTCTTGTGCCTTTCTCGGAAAATTCGTGTTTTCTCAGTTAATTCGTGATTTCCCTGTTAATTCCTCATTTTCCCGATCATTTGTGATAACTCAGTTAATTCGCGATAACTCAGGGAATTTGCGATATTTCGTGAAAACTGTTCGAGAACATTCTATGTACTTAACGTTAAATTTAAAGTAAGTTTTCATAGGACAAATGTGACTGGTTAAGTATCGTTTTGTTCATAAAAATATTAAGTGAGGTGATAATGTGTTTGTTTATTAATGTGTTTGTTTATTAATGTGTTTGATTATTAATGTGTTTGATTATTAATGTGTTTGATTATTAATGTGTTTGATTATTAATGTGTTTGATTATTAATGTGTTTGTTTATTAATGTGTTTGATTATTAATGTGTTTGATTATTAATGTGTTTGATTATTAATGTGTTTGAGTATTAATGTGTTTGATTATTAATGTGTTTGTTTATTAATGTGTTTGATTATTAATGTGTTTGATTATTAATGTGTTTGATTATTAATGTGTTTGATTATTAACGTGTTTGTTTATTAACGTATTTGTTTATTAACGTATTTCTTTATTAACGTATTTGTTTCTTAACGTATTTCTTTATTAACGTATTTGTTTATTAACGTATTTGTTAATTAACGTACTTGTTTATTAACGTATTTGTTTATTAGCGTACTTGTTTATTAACGTATTTGTTTATTAACGTACTTGTTTATTAACGTATTTGTTTATTAACGTATTTATTTATTAACGTATTTGTTTATTAACATGTTTGTGCTTTAATTTGTTTGTGCATTGATGTGTTTGTGAGTTATTGTGCATTCCACGGCAAGCTTGATGGGTATAAGACAGATATTGGATCTAATAAATCATAGGACAAAAGGAGGCAAGTGAAGGCAACTTTTTAAAAGGCAAGTTAAATTTTACTTTATAATGTCAATCTTTAATAATGCAAGCTCTATGCTATTATTTATAAGTTGTACCACATATATTATATGTATTTTGCTGTACCACATATACATATTATATATATGTGGTTGTAAGTATTAAATTAAATTGTTTTTCTTTATTTTTAAATCTTCGACTTAGTTAACATAATAATTTATTTATTTTCTTTTCTTGGGATATGAAGTCCTTATTTTAATTAGAAAATGCTTTTAGGTAAAACAATTTTATTTTAACTCGACGTTTCGATGCTTGTTCACATCTTACATTTTACAACCTAGCAAAATACATGTCAGAGATATTAAGCAAGATTGTAGGGAAAAGACAGTATCATGTAAAAGACTCTTGGCAATTCCAAAAATTCATCGAGCAACAAACCATTCCACAAGGACACGTCATGGTATCCTTTGATGCTGTGTCGCTTTACACGAATATACCACATGACATGGTAAAATCCGCAATTATTAAAACATGGTCTGAAATAGAATAGATAATCCAAACAACATCTTTGCGAACGAATCAAAGCGTACATTGGAAGTGTAACTGGGAAGAATCAACAAAATACAGCACTTAGTAAGCACAGTGAAGAAAACGATCATAATGTCGATTTAAAAAATCTGCAAATTTTAGCAAAAGAAAATAATGAAAAAGCTCGTTTATTTTTTGAAATGATCCGTATTAAGAGACGAGATAATTCAAAAGTAAATAATAGGCGTGATGTAGAGAACTTATCCAATCTTTATAATAATATTATCCAAAGAAACTTATAAACGTACGCAATAAAAATAATAATAATAAGATTCAATTATTATTAGGCCCCTCAGACATATGTTTTGACGTATGCCGTAATAATAATGTAACTCTTGAAAAAGATGTGAACAAGCATCGAAACGTCGAGTTAAAAGAAATTGACTTACCTAGAAGCATTTTTTAATTAAAATAAGGACTTCATATCCCAAGAAAAGAAAATAAATAAATTATTATATTAATTAAGTCCAAGATTTTTAAAAAAAGAAACAAAAATTCATTAATACAAATATTTAATAATTAAAAAGAAAAGGTCAAAAAACAATAAAGATTAACATATTTAGAAGTGTTTATCTAAAAATCCAAATAACAACAATTGGCAACTTGCATGCTATATAGCAAGTAAGTGTGTTTTTTTTTATAAAAAAAACATTATAGTGAAAAAATACGGTTCACCTAATAGAAATTTAGAAATTTCGTTTTAACTAAAAGTAGGGAAGGTCACAAGCCTGAAATAAAAGTGAAATTTCAACTATGCCAAACTCGTTGTGTGGCGTTTATATTATGCGATTGTTGTGGGATCCCAAACGGTGAATACACGCGTGGGCCAAAGAAAGAATAATAATAATACATTATGCAAATAGAGCCGCACGAAAAACACCGTTCGTTATTTCATCAGTTCCGCTTCGTGTTGGTGCAATGTTTTTTAATTCACCCGCGCTTTATGTTCGCTATATTTAATTGCAGCGGCATTATCTCCTTGCGAAATTTATCACGAAAAGAGATCTGGATTTTGCAACTCGTTGCTATTGAAACTTTGCAAAGAGCACAAGCAAAGATTTGTTTAAGTTAATTTTTAATCAATGTGTTTGTGGTTCTGCCACAAGTGGTTAGATAACGTTTGATAAAATTAAAGTTTCCTTGTAAAATTACGGGAATTGAATATCCAAGCTGGTGAATGAAAGCTGAGTGAAAACCCTACGTGATTATTATCACCATAACTATTATAACCATAACTATTATAATTATAACTATTATCACCATAACTATTATAACCATAACTATTATAATTATAACTATTATCACCATAACTATTATCACCATAATTATTGTCATTAATTATAGTTCAAGTTTTGCATAATTGCAGGTATGATGCCCGTACCCCATCGTTTGTTGCGACAATTTCAACAAGGCGCCTCCGCCGATGATTGTACTCATTGTACTCCCACGCAGGAGGATAACTCAAAGGTGGAGATAGGTTTCGGCCTTGCCCTTTTTAGCGGGCACAATGCAGCAACTATGTAATAAGAATTCCTCTGATTGTATACAAATTGTTTATCGTGACCTATCAGGAATTACAATGCTTCATCTATTCACGAGAAGAGCTCATTGTTTCGTGCATGGTGTTTCAGACTTCCCATTAGATAAGTTGCGATTCCAGCTAATAAGTTAAACAGTAAACTTGTGCCGGAGTTACTCTTTTGTAACGAACTTTTAAGCGTAACAACAAAGTTGTTCGTTTCATCTAGCTCATGGAAAATTCATCTAGCTCATGGAACATTTATCTAGTATGTTGTATACAATTAAAACCGTTTCTCTATGAAAGATTCAAAATTATTATCGAAATCCATCCCGACATTTAGATCTGCCATACATATATGATTACCTACGGACGGATTAAACAAAAAAGGAAACTTGTTCCTTGGGTTCAAGTGTTCTGATGAGTGGGAGTGTCGGTGACAGGATTTGCAATTCAAGTAAAAATAATAATTAAGAAAGTTGTATAGGTACCTAAAGTCCGTAATTACGTAGGCGACGAGGAATTCCTTTGTTTCTGCCCCTGGGCCCCAGAAGCCAAGAAACTCACAACAGTTCACTCATTAACAAAATTAACTTCTTCGCAGAATAATCGACGTTGTAACACTGGCAAAGAAGTCTCGTGCCGAGAGATCGAAACGGTGGGAGACGTCGTTACGCTCACGACGCGTCGCGTACAACTGCCGGCTATGAGGTCTCGCGAGTCCGGATTCAAATTTCGCACAGTGGCGAAGAGAGGCCTCAGAGAGGGGAGAAGTTGGCGCGTGCTCGCAAATGATAGGAGTTGGATGAGGATGCTGTGCCGCCGGTGCGGTGGATGGATGCATCAGCCTAGCGGCATCAACATAGAGACCTCAGCCCAGAGACATCAGCCCGAGTCGCGACAATGGGGCCTTCGGTCCTCTTTTCCTGGTCCGGAATGATAAAGCGGATTAGTGCCCTAATTGATGGCACTAATGCAGTCATAGTGAGGCCTTCCTTTCATGATTCAGACCCCTTATCAGCCGCCGACTCGGAGGCTGCACAAGTTGGATGATGAGTTTTTTCCTGCTGAAGGAAAATCTTCGCCGAGACCGGTTAAGGAAATTAGCGACACTTCCTAATTTTTCCTAAATGGCGGAATAGCCCAGTTGCTTTGAGTGGGCTTTAAATTTAATTGCTTCGTTTGGGGATGCGTAACATGTAGCTATGACTATAATTAATTTCCATCTGGGTTTCCACATTCCACACATTACTCCCTAACTTCCAGTTACTCTCATGAAAAAAGGATTATTACAACCATTTAAGAGGTAACCAGTTCGTACATTAAACGAAAATAATTAGAATTACACTTTGCACTCGACGCTTTTCTAGTACGAGAATATCAGTAACTCTGAATCGCAAAATAGCCGTGCGCCTACGCCAATTGTGCAGGTATAGGAATTTCTTGTATCGTCTCCCTTATTACAAAACATCAACAAACATAATTGCCATTGTAACGTACGAGCTTGAGCTGAAAGTCGGAATTTTGACGATTCAAACGTCAACGCAGGTGGCTTATCATCTACACCGCTGTCATTTTTGAAAGGAACGAGTTAGGCGTCTTAGAGCCCTATTGGGGCCAAAATA
>JAWQRP010002706.1:0-14876 GCA_033557875.1 Quadriops clusia | reverse complement strand
CACCCCCCCCCCCCCCCCCCTCTTGTCATAAAAGGTCACAAAATTTTGTGCCCCCCCCCTTCTACCTGTGACATCATTTATGGACGGCGCCTTATCACCTAAAACTAGGGTGAAATATTCATGAACAAAAATAAAATTTCTTTTTAGTGCTTTTAACCAAGTTATAACTATGCTTGTGTACTTCTAATTTAAATGATTTAAAATAAATTATTAATAAAAAAATATTAGTACAGTAAGCCCTAGTTATTCGCCGTGTCAACATTGAAGATTTTCGATTCAGCGAAGAATATTCGTTATACAAACAAATCGCATATCCGTCATTATTTGATATTTTGTGGAAACCAGAACGTTCAGGATTCGTAAAAGGATATTGAATGATCCAAATTGAATATTTTTGAACATCGTCCTTTTGCCCATAATAATTTACTGGACTTTTCTGATGTACGACAGTAGGTACTAACTACTCTTGGTAATACAAATCTGTTATACGTAATGAATAAAAACATAAATCATAAATTAAATGTAAATTCAGGGAAATGTTTCGTGGTATGGAAGTTAAAATATGATAACCTGTGCCGAAGCCCCATTAATTACTGTTACAGTTTAATTGGTTAATTTCGTGAAACTTTTACTAACAGACCTATATTAAAAAGAAAATGTGTTTTCTGGGAATATCGCAGTGGTTAGATCTGTTACAAAGACAAAGTGTCGGTAATCATTTATGCCAAATTATTCCATTAATTAACTAATATCACGCAAAGTATAAAACAGCCCATTTCTTTTTTGCAAAGGCTAATGTCTCCATTTCGTTTGATTACAAATAATTTCCTAGAGGAACGTGAAGTGTAATAAAGTGCAGATTAATAATGAAAGACAGTAGGTGTATAGTGGGTACATGCATTTTTCAGATTGCAGATTAAGATACAAATGTTTTTTTTTTACTTATTGTAACATACGCATTTTTAATCTATTCAAATATCGTTTTCAGTAGCCTCATATATTTTCAATTATGTGAGAGTTGTATAAACGGGATGGTATACCACAGTGACGTGGAACATCGAAAACAATTTAAAAATGCCACAATAATGTGAAGTGACAAGTTATAGTCCGTTTTAGCCCCTTTAAGTATATTATAAATCACAACTGCAATAAAGTTTAGCGGGTATTTCATTTTACCCGCGCTTTCTACGAACGATGAAAGCGGTTGAGGCACGCGATATGAGTTTTAAAAAAATAACCGGCACCACCAATTACTATAAAATAAACTACAATGAGAGCGAATGAAAACGAAAGGAAAATCCTCTGTGAAGAAATTCTATCATACTGGCGATAACTAAGCTCAAGGGACTCGTTGGAGTATATAAAAGTCTGAGGCTATAATCGTAGAGGGAAAAAGGAAAGACATCCTAAGAATATTAAGGAGTTTTATGTTGAAAATTTTAAAATTCTATCCTTTTGAGATATCTGCTTCGCATTAAATAAAATCTTAATACTAACGTAAAGCAATTCGAGTCAGTTTTTGAGATCAATGGAGAGTTAGATCTTTATGTCTTCACATACCCTATGACTTTAATCTATTGTTACGAATTCGCACTGTTCGATATTTGATTTTTCGTTATTAAAATTGCTTTTTTTCTCTGGGTTTTACCGTTAAATAGTTATTATTTCTCATTTATATTTATATGTAATATGTCTAGCAATTTGTGCGTACGAATAACTCTTTACATAAAGTACCTATCGTTTACATGAAATATTATATTTACGGCACAAGTATGAATGTACATATGTGTCCAAGGTATAACTTTTCCAGTATATGGAATTTTTATATGTTACTTGGAGAAGTTGTACTGCACCTTCTATTCAATTTATAGCGAAAAAGTCTAAAAGAGTTCCCCATGTAAGGAAGTACATGCAGATATTTCTTGGAAATATGCTTTGATGTTTTCCCGTATATAGGCTGCTGTTACACATTCGAGTGCATATAACTTCTGCAAGTGCCTATAAAGACAACCTGGTAACCATAAAAAATATTATTCTTGGCTCGCTGGAATTTCTGGTGGACGAGTCGGCATTGCTAGTGAAATGGGGCAGATGCCAACCAAATTATAAAACGTGACTGGCTTACGAAATGTACTTTGTACAAATACCAAAAGTTACTACTCTAATAAGCAATGAGCAACGCAGAAAAAATGTTTTAGTGGTATATTGTTAGTTGGCATTGTTTTTGCAATTGAAATATTAAAAACTGACGAAGTGTATCCATGTCCATTAAATGCTTTTAATAAAAACATTTTCTAATACACAAATTTTTTGTTGGTAAAATTTAATAATTATTTGTGATTTGTTTCGTAATTGATAATAGAAATTTATATAAATGAAAAATTTGTTGAAATTATTTCATGAACATACTACGCGTTTCGACCATTTACCATCTACAGGTGCTGCAAGGATAAAAACGTTAAGTTACAAACTGGCAACAAGAATTAACAAAGAATACAAGAAATGTTAACTGAATTAACTACAGTGTTATAAATATAGTGTTGTAGATTTAAATAAAGTATACTGACCTAAGTCTAATTATATACAATCAATTGAAATGTAAAGGTCGGATGATGCGACAAATTGAACTTTACAATTAGCAATTATAGGTGTTAAATTTTTTAATTAAATCGAGAAACGTGGCTGGCGTGGAAATCAGAGAGAATGTCAATTTTACTGTGAATACTACAACAAAAGTAAATGTGAATATGTTTTAAATAATAATACTTTTATCGCAATATTCACAATAAAATTGACAACCTCTTTGATTTCTCCGCCTGTCACAATTCTCGATTTAATTAAAAATTTTAACACCTATGATTGCTAATTATAATTGGTTCAGTTTGTCGCATCATCCGACTTTTACATTTCAATTAATTGTACATATATAATTAATAATCTAGTCAGTGAGCTTTATTTCAATCTACATTTTGTTATTTGTAATTCAATATCACATAACGTTAAATTTATAATACTTTATTTAGTCTAATCTAGTTAGACTTTAACCTTTATTATATTGCTTGTTAGTTGTTGTTACCAGTTTGTAATTTAACGTTTTTATCCTTGCAACACCTGCAGATGACTACAGTGAGTGGTCGAAACGCGTAGTGTGTTCATTAAATAATTTCAACAAGACATCAATCTATCACATACAGAAATTTATATATTGGAAGTGTACATATATCAGAAATAAAAAAAAATTACAAAAATAACCCCGTCCCATAATTGTTGCATGGATATTAGAAGAATTAAATATTCTTATATGTTGAATATTTTAACAAATATGGATAATAGAGATTCGAATATCACTATCTCAATAAAATAAACTAGAATCAATGCATTACATTGCACGCAAATTTGGTTCACTCAATATCTGAGAAATCCATCAACTCTCAAGTGTGTGTAACACCACATATATGTGGTAATACAAAAGGGGACTCTGATATTGAAAGGTATTTTGCAATTTTTTTGAGATCAGAAATATCACAGTTAATCTTATCCTTTTTGTCGATTTATTTAGCAGAAAATATATAATCTTTTATGTAAAAAAAATGTATTACTCAACTTAATATAAGTTATAATTATGAAAATTGTAAAAACTTTTCGAATTCAATCTATCGGTATTTGTTTTAGATTGTTATTGAAATTTGCTACTGTTGCTTTCTCAATTTACGTTACAAACGCAGAATATAATTAGTCCCTCAATTTAAACTATAAGCGCTAACATTTCTTTAATTGTGATAATCAGTTTTCTACTGCACTAAATTTTTAAACAATTGGTTAGGGAATGGAGTGGTCTAGCTTGTTAACGGGAAAACTTCCGAAAATTCAAATATTACCGCAGAAAGCGATGATTAATTGCTGTGGCTGAAACTTGGAACTTTCTCACTACTAAATTCGTTAGTGGTATTTAGTTCTAAAGAAAGCCTTCGATAGCGGCGAGAGGAAATCTGGAAATTCCCTGAGATAAATTTGTAAATTTTAAAAGTTGAAACGGACAATAAATGTGTAATCAAAACTTTTATCTGTTCGTTCTGTCTTCCAGTGCTTTGGAAAGAGCAATAATGAAAGACATTATTGATAATATATTTCTAAAAGGTTCTTTCTCTTTCTAATTTGTAGCACTTTAGTTTGGACTTCTGTAATCCTATTGGGTTTTACTTATACGATTTCTTCCAATGCCGATTGTATAATAATATTGTTGTATGCTTTGTTTAGGTCAGCCAATTGTAATATCGATCATTATTCGAAAATTCTTTCTTTTGTCACTCTCATAAAATACGTTTATAAAATGAAGGTATAATTATTTAATTAAAATGATCCGTTTATTCGATATCATAAGTAATGGAAGTTTCTGCAACTATAAATGGAATAATTTTCCCTTGGCTGAATAATTTACTGTGGTAAAGAGATTAATGAAGTGCTCCATCCAAAATAATATTTTATAGCCCCGCATCCCGAAGGTTCTCTTTCACCCTCTGTAATCCCGTAAAGTTGCAAATTGTCCGCTTGTTCGTGACAAGTAGAAAATATTTTCTTCTGGAATTACAACACACTGTAAATGTAAATTTTCATTTTCATACCCTGGAAAATAAATAGTGAATGAATATGTACAATTAGAAGTAGTAATTAGTTTTTCCTTATACGTCGCTTGACTAATAACTGTACATTTGCGTTAAACAAAAGCGCTTTATTGTGCCTCTTTTCAAAGCTGACACATACATTTTTCAAATTTAATATTCAAATAGGTTGCATAGCGTTGTTATTGCAAAACAAAACTGTGAAATGCTTTCATCTCACCACAAAACATACCGAATTGGCTGGTTTCATTTGGCATTTGTGATTTAAATCTCAGCTATTCCACTGGCTTTCAATGCGAAGCTTGAATTTCTGAAAATCCTCACATTCGCACAAACAATACAGAAATATAGGATATTTCAAGTTCGAACGTCATTGTAAAAGGAGTTTAATTTGAAAACTTGGTACAAATGCTGGTATTCTTGTACAGATAAGTTGGTACGCCTGACTTTAAAACGATGTAAAAACCGTTATTTAACATTGCACGGAAATACATTTAACTTTCAGACTTTCCAATGTAGACATTTTGCCACCGTTAGCCGTTTAGTTTGATAAAGCATAAATTCTGGTACATTAACTCCAATTTCCAGTCGAATGATAAATGCAAATTAATGCCTTATATTAACAATGTTGAATAATTTCACGTTTTATTTTTAAATTAGAATGTAATTGCGATCAGATTCAAAACAACATGTTACGATATACTATCTAACAATTCAGCCTAAGACATACAGATTACACGAATTTTGTTGGAATGCATAGAACAAAGAGACAGCTCGTTTAGTTTGAAATATAACATTTTACGCACCCTTAACTTTGAGAATTCAAAGTAAGGAAGTCGCCGTTGGATCAGTGTTTCTTCCGTAAAAATTTCCAGCATTCATTTCCTCTAAGCATCAAATTTGAAAGGATCCATTTATAAGCTGGCCTGCCTTCCAAATATACCTGTTCATTAATCATAAAACATTTTAGTGCCTAACGTAGTTTGAAGTAGCACGTAACCGCGTTTTCTGTTTTAACTAGCTCCCCAGTTTGTGTCTGGATCCAGTGCAAAATGAATGACGTGTCTCATAAATTTTCAGTTTCCTTAATGAAATGGAACCAGTGTGACAAGCTTTATCACGTGCTCACGTATCCCCCTGGAACGCGCCACATACATAAAGATTATTCTGGATGAAGAGGGATAAGCGCAATGAGAGGAATAATTACCAGTATAAAGTAGGGCAAATATAAAAGTCCGAATCGTTATATAAAAGAATTATAATGCAGAGAACCCTTTCGCAAATAAAAAGTTTTCAGGCTTTTATGCGCTCTCCTGGCTGTTTATGAATGCAGTATATTCCGACGTTCTAATATTTCTTTCTTTTTACATTCCTTCCTGGAAGCGTCTTGAAATGCTGGCCAGACACAATGGAAGTTTCTATTCGCTGTTTGGCTCTTGCGAATTCATTTTTAAAACATTATTTGCAATCTCCCTATTCCAAGGTTTACAACAAGCACATTTTGAAAGTTGCAAGTTGTTTTCTCCAGTCTAAGCCTGTCGGTGCCCAGACAAACTCGGCCTGAAGATGCCCGTTTAAGCGGGTGAAACGTAGCTGACAAAACACAAGTAAATTCCCAAGAAGAATCAATCCTCTTTTAATTTGAATTCTCCGCATGGGACAGAGCCCTCATTCCTATATAACTGAATTATTTTATCCTTGACGTTTGTATTTTTTGTGGTTGTATTTCGATAGATACATTGTTAGTAATTCTGTTCTGTCAATCAATACTGGCTTTAGTTAATTCATTTTTTACTATCAACATTGATAAGTATAGTTACCTGCTTACTTATACAAATTCTTTAACTGGCCAGAATTACTTCCCTTCATTATATTTAACTCCATAAATCTACGGGTATAATGTTAAAAGAAGGCAATTATTTTGAAGCTTTATGGTGCTTTTATTTTTTTCTCTCCTGGAAATGCTTTTAATTACCCATTAAACCAAGATATCTACGGTTTGCTGTTGGTATTAACGTAGAGGAAAACTTTTTATTTCGGATATTAAACTTAATGCGGTGCAGAATTGCTAGTTCTAAGAATCTGATTCTTGATTCTCTTAAACTACAATTGAGGCGGTGCGGATACGAAGGGCGAATTCAATATTGGGCAATTTCGAGAATAATGCGTTTGAAAACTTTGCATTTCGGCGAATTCAACAGAGGCAATTCTTTCCCTTTAATTCGAGTTGGTTAGAAAAGGTGAGCTCAACTAAACAGTGCTTCTATGTGTTCATCAAGATTAACAAACCAAAATAATGAAACAAAATCCGACCAGTGTTGAGTTTACCCTTCGCACTCGCCCTAATTTATTTTACTTCATCTATTATGAACTTTCGCATTAGTGTAAACGAAACAGACTTGAAAAACATGTAAGTGATTAGAACAGTTTTTTTCCTTACAAAATGAACACGAAATCTCTATAAGAAGCTCTATTCTGCACAGACATATCAAATCGAACAAAAAGTGAAGACGCAGACAGCTTTATTTTTGCAAACCACGCATTCCTAACAAAAATATTGAGCCTTTGCACAATTTGGGGCGAATCAAGTTATCCAATAATATGAAAGGTACCTTCATATCTATTTATGGTTCTATATTTTCTCGAATAAGACAGCGGGTTAGACACTTTCCCAATGATGAGCCAGTTATGTTATGCATCTAAAAAGTGACTGTCATTTTAAACCCATAATCAGTATCCGATTCGAAAGAGATCAATGCAATATCAGTTTGCAAAAGCATTGAAATATGCCCACTTTTTATTTTAAATATAATAATAGCATACCATATTCTCTTGTAACATTTCTCTGAAAGTAAAACGCCTGTAAAAATGACGCTTAATCTGATAAAACTTTGTGTACAGTTTGCAGAATAACAGGCACTGTTTATTTTTTCTTTTGCGAGAAAGGTACAGGAAGTCTTCGCTGTGACAATAAATAAAAAAACTCGTCTACATAGTGTATTTGTATTTTCATAAAGGCATCGAGTTTACATGTATAGGTAGGTGATTTGCTTAGGCGCGGAGAATCAACGTAACTAAGGAAGATGTTCCTTGCTACCTTGGCCTGGCATAGCGGAAAGAGAGTGGGATCAAGAATTAGATTAATATGCGACGTGCTTCGTTTTCGAAAGACGTATTCAAAGTTTTAAGGAAAATAGTCATGAAGTAGGGCAACGTGATGTAATTTACTTAGGTCAATAGCTATTCCAGAATTCAATGGAGGAGAGCGGGCCAAAGCTATAAAAGAGTGTTACATTTTGGAAGACATTATTTATTTAGCAATTACGCACTTTTTCGCAGGAGCCTCTATTTTACGATACGATCAAAGTAGATCTTTATCGCTCTATTTCGTATTCTTATATCGATTTGCAATAAAATCGAACCGTATAGGAAGGTTATTTTAGGGAATTTATAGCTTGACATTTGATTTCATGAAGTAAAGTATGAAATATGGTGTTAAAACTTTATATCTTCAAATTTCAGCTTCCTCGCTAGAAACATATTTTTAAAATTTTTACGTACCTAACCCAAGAATTGATAAAGGTATTTACGCAAAATTTCCATTTTAACTAAATTAGATGTTGAAATCCATACATCGGCACAATTGGCGGAGGCGCACAACGAAATTGATTAGATAGATTAATGAAATAAAATTATTTTTTTGATTACTTACATACACATAAAGTAAAGTTCCAAAAGAAAATATTTTAACATTCTTCTTTCTTAAACTGTGTACATTTGGAAATATCGACTTTTCACGACGCGACAACGACGTGATTTCGCCGAGTGGTCATTAAATCGGACACCTCTTCGTTTATTACCCAGTTTTTAGTACAAAAACACATAATGAGATCTTGATGATATTAAAAAGTGCGTTATCTGCACTCCCTCGCGTTCTGGGGCGCTTCTAATTGATTTAATTTCAGCTCATAACTTATAAATTCTTGTTCCCATTAGCAATTGAAATGCTTTTGATATTAGATTTCATTTACATTAGGATCTTAAATTAGTTGAACGTTAAAAATAAGATTTTACAATTCCTATGAATTTTAAAATTGAAAATTAATTGCACTAGGCTCGGACAAAAGCAGCTAGTTATTAGGTATTAGGCATTATACTCAATTGGAATAACTAAGAGTTGTTTTAATATTAAACTTTCAAAGATTTTATAATTTTTCTCATCCAAGTAACTAATTATTGTTTATAGTGATGCATTTAATTTCATTCTACATTAAAACAGTTAACTAAAACTTTAGGT
Organism: Quadriops clusia; assembly: GCA_033557875.1. Classification (NCBI taxonomy): domain Eukaryota; kingdom Metazoa; phylum Arthropoda; class Insecta; order Coleoptera; family Hydrophilidae; genus Quadriops; species Quadriops clusia. The sequence continues at coordinate 5,960 of JAWQRP010002706.1, read as the reverse complement.
TTCAGTTAAATAAAAATAAATGTTCTAGCTTCGGACATTTTCTTTCACGCGTGGTTTGGTTGACCACAATTTATTCCTTCTGAGGCTAAATTAATTCCTTGTCTAGTATTTTATATCATTATCTAAAAATAAGTAGATTACAGTGGACTCGGTTGCAAATGGTAATTAATCTCTCCACCCCTCGATTTTTTGTCCTTTAACCTGCTACGTAAGAGTGGTTCGAAAATTGGCACCGCAGGAAACAATTAACTGCTCTATCCGTTATGAGCAGCTCCTCGAAAATTCGAGCATAATAACTTTGCGACGCGTACGTTAGATCTTGAAATTACAGTCATGAAATGAATTTCAGGTGAAATTTATACCTCTAGTAAATTGTGCGCCGGTTTATCCCGACTCTCGGGCCTTCTCTACGCCTCGGATAACTTATAAATTACTATGGAATTGATTTTGGTGGGATGTCATCTCACACCGTCTAAAAATAGACCTTCGCAAAGTCTGCAGAGTTTTTAACTTGTTTTCTCGCACTTATCTGCCCATTCAGGCTGTTTTATCTTATTTTGTAGTTTTTTCCTTTTGCTCGTTTATTGATTCCTCCCAATCATTTGTTTACGTCATGTATTACTTGAGTTATTACAAATTTAAAAGTTATTCGGTTTCTTTATATTTCATTTAGCGTATAAACAGGAAGTTCTATCCGACATTGATTTGCAATATCAAGGTTTAATGTAATAGCCACTAACATTAATTATCTATTCCTTACGGGGAATAAACTCTAAGACACGTTAAACCAAAAGGTCCAAGAAAACATCTCTTACAAATATGGCTGATTTCCTTAAAAGCCGTATTGTTTGTTTGTTATGTTATTGTATACGATCGATTACTTGTTTGGTTATGGAAAGAATTGGTATATATTCATTATTCAGAAGGGTTTAACCAAACAAACCGTCATTCAATTTGCTAAGAAGGATATCAAGTAAGCAATTATTCTTATTCATTCCAGAGTAAATCAATCGCTTCGGTGAAATCATTTATTTTATCGCACTCTCTATCTACGGAAAACTTCTCAGAGAAATAAAGTTGAAGATTAAGCGGGAATACTTACACAAGTTCATTATTTAGGAGAAATTTAATTTCGCTTTCTGTTTCACTAGGCGTTACAAATTTGACAGGGGTAAAGGCCTTCACAACAGTAAATTTTACAGAGCAAATTAAATCGTCCTTTAATGTAACGAGAGATGTAATAATTACAAACATCTGAAGCAAATTAGAGGTCCTAAAGTTTAACGCTGACATGTTTATTTAACATGACTTAAGTTACCGAATTAAACAAAACTAATTTCCAGTAAGCTGCTACTATTTAAAAGAGTCTTTTTTACGATTTATACTGATAACAAGTAACTGTACATTAATAATTTCTTCTTACATTTGTATATTTTACACATGCTTGTATTTAGTCAAAAAATTTAATTGAACATGAATTTTGTTAATATAAGTTTATAAATGACTTTTATATGCCGCACGTAATTTTTCTACGTTAAATTTGTTTATGAAATATTTATTAGCGACTAAGTAAAATACAGTTTATGTATAATGAAATGGTAATACCGGTAAATATTTTGCGCTTTCGTAGACTTATTATGTATGGTCACGAACTTTGCGTTAGATTCTCAGTGGAAGGAGCTTAGTTATTACATCGGCAAATATTCGCATAGCCACTTTCATAATATCTAAGCATACGTCTTTTGCACACATCATACACTTAAAGTAAAATATCTGTTTATCTTAGATGTAATAAATAAGAAGAAATAACATTCAATTTAAATTCTTTCCAGACTTGCTTTAGTAAATTGCAATAAATTTACTCACAATTAGCAAGGTTAAGTTAAATTTTTACTTATAATTTTAAAAAGTAACTGGACGTAGACAAAAATTAAATGAAATTTACTGTCACTGTTTTACATCTTTCTGTTTTGAAAGATAAATTAATCTCAAGTAAATATAGAAATGGAATGCTAAGAGTTCTTGTTGTCGCCATCATTAATCTTATTCATTGTTAATTGCCTTTTAGGTATCAAGAAAGTTATTAAATAAAATCCCCAAGAGTATTCTGAGAAAATATTAATGAGCCTGTAATTGATCTAGATTTCTTGCTAAAGCAAATGAAAACATTAAACAATAAAAACGCCCTGTGGAATTAAACTTTTTCTGGAGCTAAGTTTTTGGGGAATGAGACAAAGATTTGTACTTGTACCATTGACCCTCCTAAAATTTAAAATTGAAAGAAAATATTGTATATAAATCATCGGAAGATCGGTAGGAAAATGTAAACGTGTCAATATATATTCAAATGAGGCAACGTTTTATCAGGCGAAATGCCTGAGATGCTTGTTATAAGAGTTCATTTGGCTCGAAGAGTAAACGTTTTTCTAATTTGTACCAAGCCATTTTTTTGATAAACTAAAAGCATCGAAATTTTAATTGTATCGCATTTTTTTGCACCGCCCTACCTTTCTTCTTCCAGTACTGGGATAAAATTAAAATTTGAAAAATTTACATTTATTTTTCATTGTAAATTTCTTCAAAAAGGAAACTTGATATTTCGTTCTTTCTGCGACTTACTTATTTTATCCACAAATATAATTTCATGAAATTAAAAGATACCTAAATAAAATAACTTCTTAATGTCTCTGCGAAATATGTAATTTAAACCCTTATTTTTGTAAACGAATATTCGTAATTACTCAAGCCACAAAAAATTAAAGTGGAGAAATATTCCTGTTTCGGTGAATTAGATTTTACTTGAGCATAAGCTCTTCTCTTAACTACTGTTGTCTGAAAGTAATTGCAGGGTAACATTTGCAGGATTTACGTGGGCTTAGGAACCGATTATAGACTTCCCATAAATCTAAATTAATTGAAACAATTTTGTCCAAAAGCTGCAATAAAGAAACGCTGTAAGTCTTCTTTTCCCTGCAATTGGTATTTATATATGAACGTAATTACTTTTTAATGGAATTATAACGGTTTAACTATTATTTACTGGACTATAGGTTAAAAAGCTTTAATTATGGTTGTTTTCCCAGTTTTCAGTCGTAAATGGTGAATTTTTATGTAAGCTTGTTTATCTAATTGCGAATCCGAATCAAACTCCGATTTGTTGCCGAGGTAAAGTTTTACGGGAACCCAAGGATCACAATCGCCATTAAGAGTTAACTTAGTTTGTAGGTAACGAGATAAACTCAGTTTCAGCAATTTTTCTAATGAACGATTCGACGGCAAATAGAGTTTTCTCAAGTAATACTTTGGGCAACAATTTATTACAGAGATAAAATTGAATTCCTCATTTTGTTTGATGATATAGAACCGTGCAGCAGCAGTTTGTTTGACATTAATGAAAAGCTAACATTTGTTTTCCTTTGAAATGGGTATTTGGGAACATAATTAGATTTTCAATTCATATTTTACCGTTTTTCTACATAGAATATAAAGTCCATTAACACCTATTAATTTTCATTTTCCACTGAATTGTCACTCTGATTTAATGAAGAATTTCCGTGTTTGGTGTTTATATTTGATCACGATTCTAATAAGGTTTTTTGAAGTAATAAAACTTCTGGAACTTCCTTGATTTTTTTTTAAATTTATTTCACAAGGTCTTGTTGACGTTGATGTTCTAACAGAGTTAACAATAAATCCGTGGTCTAGAATGTTTTCAAAATAGCATTAAAATATATTTTTTTTATTTTAGTTTAATTAAACTGTGATATTTCGGATTAATAATATTTTATTTATACCAGAAAATGGAAATAAAAGAGTGACATTTAATGAGAATTTAATATGAATGTACAGTTTACATACTAAAGCATAAGACTGTTAGCAGTTTGCAATATAATGCATTTATTCTATTATAATCTTTGTTTCCCCGGTAAAGTTTTTCTTAATTCTAGAAATTGCTATTCTTTAGTCAGTGAGCTCCTCTGATATTTTTTCTTTTCTGCTTGTGTCAAGGAACGATTAAGATAAAATTGTTCTACTTGTATTTTCGATTTTTCCATAAGGATTACTTATTCTAAAGCCCTCGATATATATCATTGGTATTAGAAGCGGGAAAATATGTAAATTGAGAACTTTATTTAGAGGGAAATTCGATCTTAAATCCCACGCTAAAAATTTCCTTTCGTTTCAGTTCCTATAAGAGAAGTAATGTAGGGAAGAATGTGCAAATGAAACATCAAGCGTTGTGAATGTAATAAAAGATTACAGATTCGAAAATTCTGAAAATCCCTATTATTTGATTATCTTCTTTTTCCAATTCGAAAATGCGTTTTATCATCACGAAAATACACCACATCATCCCAGATATTTGTTATATATTGTTCCCAAATGGATATGGCTCTGCCTCGAGGACACTTTCGTTCTAGTTTCATTATTATTTGAAGCTTTCGCATCACGCAGAGGAGCTAAGTGATTTCAAACTTATATAAAGAAAATTTATGATAGTGCAAAGGCCTAATGATAAATTGAGTTAAATTGAAGTTTCATTGTATTGCTGAATGTAAACTTTTCATTTAATATATTGTTCACGTTTTTGTAGGTAGTTAAATTATAAGATACTTACATATATTAACATCGCTTGAATTCGGTGTGCAAGTAATCTATATTAATAAATATATGTTTTACCATACATAAATTCTTTAAAAGAGCGACCAGGCGCTGTTTTATTATTATTGGTTTTAAATCGCTGAAATTTAAATGTCAGTATTGCATTAGCAGCAAGTACAAAACGCTCCTTAAACTACAATAGTATTTCTCGAATTTCTAGATAAGATAATAAGCTGCTATTCCAGCATTCTGTATAGCAGTTGCATTCACAAATTCCAAGATTCTGTTCATTTATTGTTATTAAGTGCCATGTATGCACACAACTGTCTAATAATATATGCTGGCGCCTCTATTGTTACTCCGAATGTAACATCGAGATATTTTCAGCTGGTCTAAATTCCAACTAGTTCATCTGATATCTGCTTTTCATGAAAAAGAAGCGGGTCATTCATTTCGCAGAGATGTCGTGTGCATTTCATATAAATTGCCACTGAATTGCACAAGTGAATTGCATTGAGTTGGTAAAACTTTGAAATAATTTGAAAATTAAAAATTGGGTAGAATAATACTTAGTTCAAATTGCACGAATTCATCATTCTCGGTAATGTAGCGGTAATTTATTTTTCATTTTTTTCCTCGTCAAATGAAAAATATACGGTCCGATCGTTTTTCACTTTCCACATGTTTCTGCTTTTATGCGTAGGCCTTCCATTATACTTCCAGCTTGTGTGGTGTGTAGTGTTTTATAAATCGAGCCACTACGATTATAAAGTTACCCTTGCTCCCCCCTATCCGGACATAAAACCAGGCGCAAAATGTAAAATATATTCCTACCAGTTTGATATTAATGAAACTCCATTTATCCAAAATGTAGCCCGATAAATTTTCAGGAGTTTTTTCGCGACAAGTTTTTAAAGTTGGGAGGAATAATTTATTTTTGAACTGTAGTCTCTAGACAGGTCACCATACTTTAAGCCTATTGTATTTTTGTTTAGGTGGAGGGGACAAAGATGGATGCTATGATAGGATCTTTTAGAATGCTTAGGTTTAAACTTGTAATATTTATCAAATAGGGTATGTATTTTGAGCATATACACGAATGTACGTATCCGAGGATTAAGTGTTTACTGTTAAAGATTTATAAATATTTGTATATTCTTGGACTTATAATTATAAATATTTTTATAATCTTGGGTTTATAGTCCTTATTTTATAAAATTAAATGCACTATTCCTTACGCGTTTCGCGGTTTGACCGCTTCATCAGAGGAAATATAACAAATGAAATGACAACAACGAAAAATTTAATCAAAGTGTGTGTATGTGTGTGTTGCGTGTGTGTGTAGGTGTGTGTGTGTG
>JAWQRP010002705.1:0-14876 GCA_033557875.1 Quadriops clusia | reverse complement strand
TACGGCCTGTTTCTCCCACATAGCTCGCGCCACACTGACAGTTGATTATATATACTCCACTTTTGTCTAATGGCGGGGTCGGATCCTTATAGTTCCCTAGATGTTTTAGAATGTTATCCTCTGTTTTGTAGACTATGTCAATCTTATATTTCTTAAAAATGTTGGTTAATTTGTTACTATTATAGTTGTTAAAAGTGAGACATCTATGTATAGTGTTTTGATTATTTTGTTTTTTGGTTATGTTAGTGTTTTTCTTTTTATTTATCATTGTATTTATTATATGTGGGTTGTATCCGTTATTAATGCCTATTTGTTTTATGATATTTGTTTCTTGTATGTAATCCTGTTGTTTTTGGGGTATATTGTTAAGTCTATGTATTAGTGAGTGGAAAGCAGCCAGTTTATGTTTGTGGTGACGAAAAGAGTTATTAGGAATAATTATATCTGTGTGTGTATTTTTTCTGTATATCTTATATTGTAAATTGGTGGGATTTCTATTTATGGTTATGTCTAAGAAGTTTAATTTATTATTATTTTCGCAATAAATAATTTTGTCAAGAAAGTACCAGAAATTTTATTTTCAACTCAACATACATGATAACTTTTTACTTAAATTTTACATTATTGTTTGATGACTTGTTTTGCAGAAAAAACTCTTTAGGAATCTTGTAGCTTCCACTCCTAACAATACTTCTAGTTTGCGGTGTTAGCAGAACGCGAGAGATTATTTGATTGATCACCTGGAATTCCAGAGCCAGCAAGCCGCAATGATTTTCCCTGAAGGCGTAGCTGCAGGTTGACGCTCGAATTGCTGGCGCTTAAGAAGTAAGAGTTGTTCCAAAGCTCATCAGTCAAGGATCAGATGTAAACGTGCCTGGCGGACGTAACAAACGATCCTGAAGTGGTCGCGACAGCTGTAGATCTAGTTTATTCTCCAAGGATAATGAAATCTCTCGTTGAGACTGGAGCTAAACAATATTATATCAGCCCAGTATCCTTAGACCAGTATACTTAGCTCAGTATCCTTAGCTCAGTATCGTTAGCTCAGTATCGTTAGCTCAGTATCCTTAGCTCAGTATCCTTAACTCAGCATCCTTAGCTCAGTATTGTTAGCTCAGTATCGTTAGCTCAGTATCGTTAGCTCAGTATCCTTAGCTTAGTATCTCATAGCTCAGAATTCTATAAACTAGTATTCTGCGTAGCCTAGAATTATACCCAGCTTCCTAGATCCTGGAAACAGTTTGTAAGCAGACTACAGACTCACTACACTCAACTAATCAATTCTATTACCCCGGAATGGGTTCGTTAACTATTTAATGGTTCTCAAGACGTCAGCGAGATTGAATATGCTATTAAATTTCATCCCCATGAAATAATTTATCATCAGGAGATGCATTAAAATGAAGGACCTAATACACCAGGTGTCCTACAGGAATTTATTGTTATTTCAGACAAACTTACATCTTATGGACGCCTAAAAACTTTACGTTTAAATATTGATATCGTTAGAGAATCGAGAAAATACATTTATTTATTCTCTAAAGGGGTAGCAATAAAGAGAGTTGATTTGATATGTGTATCCTGCATTTTACTCAATAAAATACTTATATGATTATTCCCCAGAAATGTCTCTATTTCTAATTTTACTTATCCTGTACTTAACATCAAAATAAAACATTGTCATAAATATCTCCCATTACAAAGAACCCCCAAGAGATCCAGAAGTCCTATAAATTGTCACATCTCAAGAGGGTTGAGACATATCGAGTACTTCTGCACAAGGTATGGGGGACAAGAAAGATTTCGAGCGTCGTATTGTTGTTATGGTGGTTTCTTTCAACACATATTTAACATGAGTAGAAATTAAAGACACCCTGTGTTTGGTTTAGATTTTATTGCACAACGTTTCGACTACATTCAGTAGTCTTCTTCGGGTGCTGGAATGGATATCAAAATTAGAGAACTAATATCCACTAGATAAAATCGTAAATTAAAATAACTAATATTACAAACTTTAAACAACAAAGACAAACTGAAGGACAAACATTACATCTAAATTATCTTTACCTTATATCATTATCAAGTCAATCTTCTAAATTTAGTTTTGAAATTTTAGATACCTATTGTCATTTTAAATTTAAAGCTGAAGATTGTTTGAATTCTGTAGTAACATAATTATAAATTTTAAAAAATCTTTCCTTTTCTTCTACCTTTGAAATAGTGTGTACATCAAATTGGCCACGTTTACGCTATAATTATCACTCTTTTACTTTACTTCGTTTTTATAACAATTTTATAGAACAGCTCTTCACACGCCCCAATGTCATCTATTGGCAACTGGTTGTGACAAATTATTAAAGATAACTATTCGGAATATATTTTTTCGTTCATGTGTTCTTTCACACGTATTTCCAAACTTCTACCTGTTTCGCCTATGTATATAATATTGCATTCAGGATATTTGACCTTATAAATTCCGGACTTTTTTATATTATCATTTATTTCTTTTGTGTTATTTAACTTTGTAAAAATTGAGTTTTTGTTTCTATATGTAAGGTTGATATCATTGTTATGGAATATTTTCTCTAATCTACTGAGTTTTATATAATTGTAATCTATCGCTTAAAAATTATTTGTTTTACTCATTTTTTTTCTATTATTCAATTCAATGTCATTTAATCTTTGTAGCTGTATATTATTTTGTCTATTTTTTAAAAACTTACTATTGATTTTATCAATCAAATTAATATCATAACCTTTGTTTCTTGCTATGACTTTTATTGTTTCTATTTCTGACCTATAGTCAACGTCATCTAAAAGTAAGATATTCAACCTATAAATTAATGATCTGAAAGTGGATATCTTGTGTTCATGGCAATGAAAGGAACTTTCTTGTATGATAACGTCTGTAAATATTTCTTTTCTGTAGATATTAAATTTAAATCTATTATTTTGGGTATCTCTTCTAATTGTAATATTTAGAAAGTTAATTTGTTTATTTTTCTCCATCTCGATTGTGAAATTTATTGAACTATGTAATGTAATGTATTAATATAAACTAGAAATTCCTCCAATGTGTCGTTTCCTCCTTCCCAAACACATATAATGTCATCCACGAATCTATTCCATAGAATAACATTTTAAGAGTAACAAGAGCTTTAATTTAATATGAGATTTTCAAGTTAATCCATAAAGCTATCTGCTAAAAAGGGAGACAATGCACTTCCCATCGGTAGTCCTTCTTTCATTTTATAATATTTGTTATTGAACCAGCTGAAGTTTTGTTCTACACCTTTTTCAATTGTAGTTCAGAAAATATTAAATTAATATGAGAAAGTATTAAATGTAATTCAGATTAGTAAACTGTAATTCAGAAAGTATAAAATGTAATTCAGAATAGTAACTTATAATTCAGAAAGTGTCAAATGTAATTCAGATTAGTAAATTGTAATTCAGATTAGTAAATTGTAATTGAAAAAGTGAGACTTGTAATTCAGAAAATGTCAATTTGTCACCAACATATACCTTGCTTTTATTGGTTTTCCATACTTATTATCAATGTTTCATCGACATAGGTTGGTAGGTACTTATATGTATTATATGGTGCTGACAACAGGGAGAGAAGAGTGCCAACTACTGGAGAAACCTGTACCGAAATCTGGTATATTTATATTGGAACACTTTTTTGCTTAGATTACATAGAAACATATGATTAATTATCATTTTTAATAGATATAATTCAAAAGTGGAGATTCTAATTGCCAAAAATATTATCTGAATGTAACAAATTAGCTCGTGTTTAACTTTAAATTGACTAAAAATCGTGAAAAATGCTCTTAAGGGTACCCAAATCCTGATATTTTCCCCTATGATTGCAACGCACTCTACATAAAGATTTCTACAAGTAAATCTGAATTATAAGTCACACTTTCTCAATTACAAATGACACTTTCTGAATTACAATTTACCAATCTGAATTACATTTAATCCTTTCTGAATTACAATTGACACTTTCTGAATTATATGTTACTATTCTGAATTACATTTAATACTTTCTGAATTAAAATTTACTAATCTGAATTACATTTGACACTTTCTGAATTATAAGTTACTATTCTGAATTACATTTGATATTTTCTGAATTATAGTTTACTAATCTGAATTACATTTGACACTTTCTGAATTATAAGTTACTATTCTGAATTACATTTGATATTTTCTGAATTATAGTTTACTAATCTGAATTACATATAATACTTTCTGAATTACAAGTGAAAAAGGTGTAGTCGTTTATAGTTTGCTCCGTGATTTAAAATATGGAAGAAGATTAATTCATTTAAACCAAAATTCTGTTGCAATTTTCGCTTTTGTTAGACCCGCTTCACACTTATACTGGTCATATCAAATGTCACTTATATATACTGTTCCCATTACGTTTCTTTTAAATAGCTGTAGAGTTACTTTTCATGGTATTCATTGTAAAAAGGAATAAACACTAGAAATTCTGTAATCATTTGAAAGAACGCTACTTAGAGAGTGGCGACCCAAAGTAAATGTAGTGCAGGTTGAATATGTAGCAACATGTTCCAACCGCAATAAATCAAATTTTGATCGCAATCATTCAAATTTTGGCACCAAAGTTTAAACCGCGATAAATGGAGAACGACGGTAATCGAACCCGCGATAATCAGGTTGTTCCTGTATTCATATTTTTAAGTAAATCTTCATTCCTCAAACTTTAAAAACCAGCTATCTTGCACACATTCAAACACTTTCAATAATTATCATCTAATGAAAATGTATTGATATAAGCAAACATGTAATTGAAATTATCGATCTGTTTTCCACCTCACAATACCTAAAGCCACTATTGGAAATTCCCCCCAAGTAAACATATTCAGGAATGTTCAAGAACATTTTCTTGTTGAATGGAAACTGTGTGAGTCAGCCCATGATAATTACGGTCCTAGGCGACATACTACTTTGATGTATTAAAACTGTTGTTTACATCATAGGTAATTCGGTATAAAAATAAAAGTTGAATGTTAAAAAAACGATAATAACTTATAAATATTCATAATAGATACGGTCAATTCCCAGACTGCATATCCTCCTTGATGACACATTTCTGTTTAATATTTCTATTTTAATAATGGCCAGGCGAGTAATCCATCAACTTCCAGGACCTTAATTGCATAGAAAACTAATTATGCACATAAACTTCGTTGAAAATTATAAAATCGTTCTTGTTGGCTTAACGGAACTTGCAAGAGTAAAAAGGTAATCATAATAAAGAGGTAATCATAATAAAAAGAAAATAATAGTAAAGAAATAATAAAAATAAAATAATAATAATAAAAATAAAATAATAATAATAAAAATAGAATAATAATAGTAATAAAAATAATGCTGTAATTACCTGAGAACCTTCGTTGGATATGGAATGTCGTTCCTCAGCAAAAATCTCCTCAGCAAATTAACACAATGGATTCCGACTGTTTCTTCATCCAACTTTTCCATTTCTCCAACTCCTTCGCCTCCAACCCAAGCTAACAAAATGTTAGGTTGTCCCAAAACTGAATCGAATCCTGTGATGAACTTGGTCCAGTTTTCATCCCCGAAGAATTCAGATTGTCGTCTCCAAATCAACTGGATTCCTTCGTAGCTCCACCACTTCTCCTCGAACATCAGGAACACTTTAGCGATCCCGCAGAACCCTGTAACTTTAATACTAGTGGACAAATTCTCCGGCAAATTCGGAGTAAAAAATTCATCCAAATTTTCCTTCAAGAATCCAATGGACGACGTGACGATTACGTGATCGGCTTCGATGGTTTCGTTATTTTGGCACAACAACCTTATCCTATTCTCCCTATAATCTACGTTTCGTACGGCAGTCTTAAGTTTCAAAATATCACAAGGAAGTTCGCTGACTATGAAGTCGACCAGGGCCGAATACCCGTTTTCAATGTTAATGTGTGATTGTCCGTCCTTCCCCAAGCAGAGGTATCGCCCCCATTGCTTCGTGGAAACCTCTTTCATGTCCATGCATGAGTTGTCAATTATCTGGAACAACATGTTCCAGTCGAAGAGCTCCAATTTCATCCTCTTCATTTCCTCCGGTTCGTCACAATTCCTCAAATATGCCAGGAACCGTTGCTCGACAAAATCGCCCACGGAATTTGGATACTCGATGGCGTCGGCAAACTCTTCGCATTCCTCCAGAATCTCCCCGATCTTGAAATCAACTTTCTTCACTAAGAAGTCATCGAAGACGAGGCCATCATCGCGCACGTAAATTCCCAAGCCTTCGTCCGAGGTCTCCTTGTGGATGAAATCATTCGATTTCGCGATTGAGTGGAGAGAAACGCTCGTACTATGGAGCCATTGGGCTCCCAGTTCTATGATTTCACCATTTATCTTGACGGTTTCTATTCGGCCTCCAGGTTTATCTAAGGCTTCGAGGATTATTACATCTTTTATTCCGTTCTCTGTCAATACTTTTGCCGCGCCGAGTCCTGCTAGGCCTGCTCCGATTATGGCGACTTTGTAGTGACGGGGCGGTGACATGTTTGACCTGTAAGGCAAAATGGACAAGAACAAATGTACTTGACAAATTTTGCACGACATCTTACACAACAAATCTTACATGACAAACCTTGAACGACAAATCTTGCACAACAAATTTTACACGACAAATTTTGCACAACAAATTTTACACGACAAATTGTGCACAACAAATTTTACACGACAAATTTTGCATAACAAATTTTACACGACAAATTTTGCACAACAAATTTTACACGACAAATTGTGCACAACAAATTTTACACGACAAATCTTACACATCAAATTTTACATAACAAATTTTACACAAGAAATTCTTAGCAAAAAAGTAAACAACAAAAAGCAAGAAACAAGATACAGAAAACGAACAAAGCACAAAATATTTCTTTTTCTTTATTTTTCATTTAATTTTCTTCATTTCTTATCTTTATTTCGTTTTTATGTTTTATATCCATTTTATAGTTTATTGTATACGTTTTAAGTACTCATGTACTTACTTTAAATTAGCTAACGTGATGATAAGAAAACTTAAATTTACTACAGGATATTTAAAAAACACTTACAAGAGGCTTTGTTCTTGTATATCTCTAACAGAAAGCTATTTCTGTTTATCTGTTGAGCAAGGCAATTAAAAAGTCATTTACTATGCAATAAATTATCCTGATAGGGCAATATCTTCTTTTACATATTTTATTGCATATACAAAACATACTCAGAAAATTACTTATTTAAACCTTATTGACATGAGTGAAAGTGAGTGAAAACTCCTGTTACCTACTTAAATTACAAAAGGTATCGAGGACATAACATGCAACAAACTATTTTCAAATCTACTTTAATATACACACAACAAATACATACCTTCATTTAAACAATTTTCTTGAAAGTAATTTACGTATAAGGGATAATTTAAAATAAACTTAGCAACTAAATGCATACAAGGCTATGGTACTGCCACCGTAAAGCAAATGTACAGACAAGAGTGTCGTAATTGTAGAGGAATGAATTTTAAAGATGGCTTTTCAAGCTTCCATTCAAGTCCCCAATGAATTTGGCTTCAGCCCTGAAATACATAAGGAGCAGATAGAAAACAAGCTTGGCTAAATAACATGCAATGGACGATTTTTCAACACTTACTGCTTTGTTTTCCCGTAGATGCCAAGGAGTCGGTCCGCTTCCCGGAACCCAGTCTCTATTGCCCCGTGGACTGTTGAAAAATAATGTGAGTGCGTCGCTTCGCCCGCAAAGAGCAACCTCGGAATCTTATTCTTGTCCAACAACGGCTTCGCTAAGTCATCGTTTGTCACGTTAGATTTCTTCTGCTTAACCGATGAGAACGAATAAGCTCCTCGAACATGTTTGTTGGTATACCACCTTGTGCTAAAGTAATAATACGTAAAACAAGATATGTTGAAAATCATAAAGGAAAGTTACTTTTACATACTTACCAATAAATGTTTTCGATACGAGGAATCTGGAAATTCTTCCCGAGAAACTTCTTCAGCAAGTATTGGCAACCTTCACCTATGGTTTCGTCGGACATTTCTTCGTATTTCGGCCCGAATTCCCCAACCATCCACCCCATTAACACATCTGGATGACTGTTGATGGTGTAAAATCCGAAAATGTCTTCAAGCCAAGATCGTCCATTTTTCGTGGGCCCCAATCCGAATTCTTTAATGACATTCTTCTTGTCGTCTTCGTTCCAAACCAAACTGAATCCTTGGCAATTCGCCGGCCACCAACGCTTGGAAAATTTCAAAAATATCTTGTTCACACAACCAATAGAGATGTTTTCGATAGCATGCTGCTTGTAAACAGGCAAAGGTGGTTTAAATAAGGTCTGAAAGTGTTCCTTTAAAACTCCAATGGAAGAAGTGAAGAGAACATGATCAAACTTCTCGGAAGTACCGTCGATGCAATTTACAGTAACTCTTGAATCGTCGTCTTTCCAAATAATTTCCCGAACTTCTTTGTTTAACGATAATTTGTTTTCCACTGGAAGAGCTTTCGAGGGATCCGGATATTTCTTCATCAAAATGTCCAAAATCATCCTATAGCCTTTGTCTTTCCAACTTAACAGTTGGTCTCCTTCACACATTTTGTAGCCGCCATTCATCTCGATTTCGTTCCAATCTAAAGCGCTATCGTAGCAAAGGGAAAGCTTCCGGAAGAATTCTAATAATTGGCGAGCTTTATCTGAATTTTGTGAGTCGCCTTTAAACTTCTCCTCAACTTTTTTATTATACCAAGAAATAAAGTTTTCCCCAAACGGCCCGGTCCCATTGTGTTCACCTATCACCGATTCAAAGTAAAAGTTTTCCATCGACTTGGCGATTTCATCATCGACTTTAACTCCAGATGAATTGTAATATATATTGTTGCGGTAATTATTTAAGGAAGTTGAGAGGACGTTTAAGTCCTTAGCTAAAGCGTAAACGACATTGTCTTCTTCTCCATGGCACCATTGAGCCCCAAAGTCAAGGAAACTGTCGCCTACTTTAACGGAATGAATTCGGCCTCCTATTCTATTTTGCGCTTCGAAGATTTTCACATTCGTTAGGTTGTTTTCCAGTAAGCGAGAAGCTGCGGATATGCCAGCAGCTCCGGCCCCGATTACGAGAATTTTGGGGTTTTTTATCATGGTTTTAAAGGGACAGGCACGCTGCAAATTAAATAGATTAAAATCGATTAATATTATGGAGTACAAGGGATCACAATAATTGCAATATTATAATTTTTTAACAATTATAACATTATAATTTATTCATAATTATAACATTATAATTTATTAATAATTATAACATTATAATTTATTAATAATTATAACATTATAATTTATTGTTAATTATAACATAATATATGAATAATTATTATATTATAATTTATTAATAATTATAACATTATAATTTATTAATAATTATAACAATATAATTAATTAATAATTTTGAAATCATTTAAGTTGGAAAAGAATTTAAATAAATTTGAATTTACTTTTAAATATTTGATTCGCAAACTTAACAGAGGATAAATTAAAAGTTGTAGATACAATAACCGGTGTTCAACAAATGCGGTAGGGTGAACAATAAAGAATCAAAAGAACTCTAAACAAGATATTGCCAAGAGAGAACGATACAACTGACTGACTGAATAAACTTTGCAGATGATCTGACCTTGATAATAGATAAAATGATAACTTCTTGATATGATAATAACTTACATTTTCTGGTGATCAAAAACATTAGGAAACTACTCTGCAATCCAACTCATTAGAAAACAACATCTAACGGCATATTAATATTTAAAATTAAGCTTACATGAATAAATAATTGCAGGATGAATATTCTAAATAGGATGACGCTAATGTAGAAGTTCATAATATAGGAAAGTATAAAGAACTTATATATCGTAGTTTATTCCTGGGAGGAAAGTCCTTGGATTAAAATGAAAAAACCATGTATAAGTTGCCTATACTTATATATGGTTGTTTCATTTCAAATCAAGAATTAACTACGATATATGGTTTATAATATATGTATGTTACGTCAGCAATATGATGTAATAAATATTATCTTATGTAATTCGAGAATATTAAACATGTAGTTAAAATCACCTTGTGTTTTTAATTATCTAATATTTTGCAATTACTAGCCATTTATTATTCATTTATTTAGTATTTATTTATTCAAGCAAATTGATTTACTCAGTTCAAAGGAAGTGCAAAATGAAATCAATAATCTTAGTATGTATTGGTAAATCACAAGGTACTAACAAGATCACTTTCAATTCACTATCCTTTTGTCAACGAACAAAGAATGATTTACTTAAATAAGTAAAAATTACCAAGAATATATGTGTTACAGGAGTCAATGTCATGCAATGAACAGAATAGAAAGATCCAAAAGTGATACACAACAATATTATCCTGTCATTGCCAAACGATTTGTTTGACTTTTGTTACAAAAGATTACAGCAGATCCAAATCCTAAATTAATGGAGATCATCCCATCAATTTGGTTTATGGTCAAAATAAATTAGCGATACAATAAATACACAGACTTATTCATGCTATAAATCAAGCTCTTGAATGTAAAGTATTGTCTATCTTCATGGACATTAGCCAAGTCTTCCACAAGCTTTGGCACAGAGGGCTGTTATATAAAATTAAAGGACACGATCCAATATAACATTTCTACCTACTGAAATCTTGAAAATATCTTTCATAAAATAAAATAAAATAAAAGACACCATCAAAAATAAGTAAAAATTTCATCATAAACTACTGAATCATTCTCAACAATGAAAAATTGTGTCTTTACGTGAATGTGATGTATAGAAAATGAGTAGAGAGTGGCAAAGAAGTTATAAACAAAACTGGGGAAGACATTATTGTGCAATAGTAGTGTTAATTTTCATTTAAAAGTTAAAAAAATTTAATCCAACATTTAATCAAAAAACCGCATGATATTAAACAAAATAATGCAGTGGTACAACCGGCTCGATAAAAGACAATGAGATATTAAGTTTCTTGATAAAGAAAAATGAAAATAAAAATAGAAAGATCAAATCATAAATATTTGAAAATAAGTAGACTAAAGAATAAAGTCTATCAAATTAAGTTGAAATTAAGTTAAAAATTGTTCTCCCCACCCCCTAATGTTAAGTCAAGTCAGCATATGTCAAGAAGGTTAGTTACCATAGCATAGGGACTTTAGTGCTAAAACAAAGTCTCCCTTTACCGGGTCGTCTAGGAATTCGCCCCTTAATAATGAAAGGATAAACAATAACGAATAAAAACACCCTTATTTTACCTCTTCCTCGAAGGGAAATGTTGCGAAATTGGTTGAAAATCCGAGCAAACTAATCCAATCGATACATCCTTATCAGCAGGCTGCCAACCCCACGGCACTAAGGCCCCAGGCCTGAAAACGTCAAATTTCAGTTTCTTCAGCATGCATGTCACTTCTAAATAATCTAGTTTTTTTTAAATTACCTCAATTTAACTGAAACTAACCCTCAAATGGTACCATGTATTCGAGGAAATTCCACCAGTCTCTCCTCCAGAGCAAACCTAACCTCAGAAACGTCATCCTGGAGGCAAACGTAAGTTCCAAGAGTCTCTTTCAATATTCCTTCTACATCCAGAAGTTCACCTCAGCTGATGCTTACAAGACCCTGCAATCCGTACAGCACAAAGTAAAGACCTTCGTCAAGAACGATCGGCTCTTGAACTTCATTCGAAACAGTGTCGTTGGGATTCCGAAGAATCTAAAAGACCAGTCTTCGAAAACCTTAAGAGTATGGGCCCACCAGTGCGAATGCGTGCTCGCTCAGCGACTCCGAAGGAGCCAGCAAATGTTCAGCTTGTATTCGAGGATCTGGGAGGAACGTGCCCTGAAAGAATTCATCAGCAACATGAAGCAGCAAGTCGCCAGGCGTAGCCGCCAGTTCATAATCGGCTCGGCCTGCGTCAGTGCTGCTTGGGACAACTTCCGGATAACGGACGAGCAAATCTTGGAGCACGTCAACGAACTCGAGTACATAAACAAGCTGCGGTCGCACACTGTCCGCTGCTCGAACTGCGAAACCGGCACAGGGAACTTCTGCACTTGCCCCACTAAGCCAAATGAAGCATTAAGTTACGACAATTGGACCTTATTTATTTCCAAGGACGACCTGCTCGTGTGGCGGAGACCGCACCCAGCCGGCTACTTCGAATACAAAGTTTACGGGCACTACAATGATGTGTCCGCCGAAGACTTCTTAAATGTCCAAGTCGACATAGAATATCGGAAGTTTTGGGACGAGACAGCCATTAGACTCGAATTGATCGATAGCGATCCGGACGCTTCGAAACATGGGGACCTCATTTACTGGGAGATGCTGTGGCCTGTAAGTTTAGCTGATTTACGTTTTTAATCTAACCAATCTAGTTCATAATATAGGATACATTTATATCAGTTTATCAAATACATTCTGGATTGTCTAGGTAAAAATACTTTCATCGAAATCATTTTTATTTTTAGAGATATTGCAGTGAAATTTGCTATGTTTATTATACACAAAAAAAATACATAAAGCAACATCAAATCTCACATTTATGTAAAAAAGGGAGAAAGTTAAACATTTTTTTCAAGTCTTATTGAAGTTTGCTTTGTTACTATGCTTTTAAGAGACTATCATACAGGGTGTCCAACTATCTTCGCCTCAATTCATTGTTACGCTTAAGGTTGATGCGAGCTAAATGTGTGTCTAAAAAGAATGGTCTGGAACGGTCATAAATCTTAGTGTATTGTATGTATTGATCTATGGTGCTCAAATTTAAACATGTGGTCCACAGCGCAGCTCCTTCGACGTCCAATAGAAAAATATTTAACAGTTTTTCTATTCTCACACACACACAGGCAGGTACCCGGCCGGTCTCGGTTCGGCAGTTGCATTGAGCGAATTTCAACCTTAAGAGCCTCCCCCTCTGAGGCGAAGATAGTTGGACACCCTGTATTATGTATTTGGAGCAAAGTTAGAGTTCTTCAATTAATGTACACTAGATCAAAATATTTTTTCACTTGTTCATATTATTTAACACAGTACATACAGATTGATCTATTCACAACTAGCCAGGGGGTGGAGACACAATTCTATAAGTTTTAAAGGGGGCGTTCGTCAATGGCTGGGACTAGAGAACAGTTCGGCAGGGGATGTCATAAATCTTTCTTCACAGGTAGAAAACCGCTTGGGGAGGGGTAGTAGAAAGATTTATGACATCCCCTGCCGAACTGTTCTCTAGTCCCAGCCATTGACGAACGACCATCTCAAAAATCTATAGAATTGTGTCTCCACCCCCTGGCCAGTTGTGAATAGATCAATCTGTATATATATATATATATTGCTAATAGACTGGGATTTTAAAAACTTACTTTAAGTACATTTAATAATAACTTGAAAAATATAAAATAATTGAAGAACTCTTGGTACATTCTGCTAGTGAGATTTTCAGCACACAGATGGTACTACCTACTGTTCAAATTATATGCAACCGTTGATCTCAGGATAGGCGCACGGCTACATTTTTTAAGTATTTGTTCACACCCATTCTAAGCGCTATGCACAATCTAAAGTTTAAGTTGGAAGAACTTGGGGATACGCTGTGGATTTCATTTTATTATTCTTAAATATCACGCAACTTTTTTTTTTTTATCCAGCGCCATATATCTAGTTATTTTTCAAAAATGTACAGACAATGCAAAAGTGAATTAGCTGTGTGATAAAGGTGTTTTTATTAGTTACACTACCAATAACATCAGCTCTTTCTGACATTTGCAGAATGTTGTTTATATAAAGTCTTTAGTCATTTATTCTAAATGATCAACAAACTCTGTTAATTTTTTTTTAAATATTTGAACAGTTTATTTTATAAAATTAAGCTAATAAATGTAAACCTGAAGCTCAAACTAGGATTTACATCACTTCTCACTGAAATAAACCATTTTCTGCATTTGAAATGTTCGGGTGTAAAAGCTGTCAACTACATAACATTTCTATGCTAGTGACATGTAAATTAAAAATATTAACATGACAAATATGCATGTACCTATTTGAATACAATGATCTCTCATTATCTGCAATCTTTTTTGCTACAGAAATAACAGGGATAGGGAATTCACAGACAATGGATATACTAAAGACTTATGGGTAAATTGAGGATAGGTGTATGGAAGTTAATGGGAGCTATTCTGTTTCACATTGCTAAGTATCTGGTTGGTACTTCACGACTTTACCATGCACTCGCCAGATTCTTAGTTAGCAATATGAATCAGAATATCTCCTAATAAGTCCAATTTAACTCCCACAATTAAATAATAATTAAACAGTCTTATTAATTATTAATAATAAAGATAATAATAAATAATACATACAATTTTCTGTAGTCCTTATAGTAGATTCATTAACTCCCATTAGACAGTGTATTTTTGTCCATGGCTCAAGAAATCAAGAATTTTTGTGTCTTCTGCCAAGGATAGTGCTTTTCTGGGCCATTTAGGTTGTTAATTCTTTGTTTTTTTTCTAAAAAAAAACACAACGTTTATTGGCCCTTGACCAAAGTCCTTCAGCCCAAGATTTGTTACAACATAAACATTTATGTAAATATATTTACAAATGAGAAGTGTTTATACTTAATTTACTTAAGTGGCAGCTAGCTCACGTGATTTTTACAAATGTAAACAGTACCCCCCTTACGTACGTATCTCACCCGCAAAGGACCCTGCCTTGAAGCGGAACTCTTCTAATGCATCGCTTTAAATGTAAAC